>WNWK01000837.1:315000-355000 GCA_009830355.1 Cherax destructor
CACCCACACACACACACACACACCCACACACACACATACACACACACACACACACACACACAAACACACACACACACACACAAACACACACACACACATAAACACACACACACATAGATACACGGACACAAAGAGAAAAAACTTGAACCGCCCAATTTCTCTCTCTCTCTCTCGTGTAGTTTGTGACGTTGTTGCGTGTGGTGATAACTTGTGCAACATTCGTATTGTTCTCGCTGTTTACATCTTTTAAACTTTTATTTCAACTGATCCTTTTTTATGAGAAGTCAAATTCATTGAGAATATCCAGGATGCTTATGGTGTTTTTTGGAGTGAAACGTTGTTAACAATTTCTGAAGCTGACTTCTCGTCATATAAGGTATGTATTTTGTAGAATAAGTAAACAAATATATATATATATATATATATATATATATATATATATATATATATATATATATTATATTTCAACGATGAGGATGTCAGGAAGTACTTCTTCAGCCTGAGAGTGGTAAGAAAGTAGAGTGAGTAGAAGGAACAGGATGTAGATGCAGACTCCATACATAGTTTCATGAGCAGTACGACAGTGCCCACGACGGATGCAGGGGAGTGAATTTGGCAAGCGGCAAACTAGGAGGAGGGGACAGGAGCTAAAATTTAACCCTGCAGCCACACATGTGTGAATTCATACTAGTATGCACATACATACACACACACACACACACACGACGAGGTTTGATAAAGCTCATGGAGCAGGGAGAGAGAGGACCTAGTAGCAATCAGTGAAGAGGCGGGGCCAGGAGCTATGACTCGACCCCTGCAACCACAAATAGGCGAGTACAAATAGGTGAGTACACACACCCGCACACATTAACACACAACCATAAATACAAATACACACACACACATAAATACAAACACAAACATAAATACAATTATGCAACCATAAACATAAATACAAACATAAATACTAATACACAAACATAAATACAAACACAAACACAAATACAAGCACACAAACATAAATACAAACACAAATACAAACACACAAACACAAATACAAACACAAATACAAACACGTAAACATAAATACAAACACACACACATATAAATACACACACACAAGGTTTGATAAAGCTCATGGAGCAGGGAGAGAGAGGACCTAGTAGCAATCAGTGAAGAGGCGGGGCCAGGAGCTATGACTCGACCCCTGCAACCACAAATAGGTGAGTACAACCCGCACATAGAAGAGAGGAGCTTACGACGACGTTTCGGTCCGACTTGGACCATTTACAAAGTCACACTAACACAAAGAGCAGGTAGAAGGGGTATTTATAGACCAGCAGACAGGGGAGGGCACAAGAAAGTGGTGGAGGAGTAATAGTGGAAGTAGTAGTGGTAGTGGAAGTAGTAGTAGTTTGCCTTCTCCGTGTACCACAAGCCTATGCACAGTGGCATGTATATTCACTACTTTTCTTATCATGCCTCTTCTGTCAAGAAAAGTGTTCTTATCTCCCTCTTTCTCCGAGCTCTCCGCATTTGTGATCCTCAGTTCCTTGAAGCAGAAATTTCCACTCTTCATAATTCATTTTCCCGCCTTGGCTACCCTTCCCATTTCATAGACTCTGCTTTCTCTCGTGCCAAATGGACTTTCTTCTCTCCTAAACCCTCTACTCCTGTGAACTCTCCTGTCCTCTGCCTTCCCTACATCTCTGGTCTCTCTAATCTCAACAACTCTCTCCGTTCCTTAGACATCAAACTTACCTTTCGTCAGACTAACACTCTTCGCACTAATCTAGTTCATACCTCCCCTCCCTCTATAGATGCTCCTGGTGTCTACTTTATTTCTTGTTCCTCCTGTCCTCTTCAGTACTTCGGAGAAACTGGCCGATCTCTTTCTTAGGGAACACAAAAATAGTGTTAGGCTTACCGACACTAATAATACTCTTTTCTGTCATGTCAGAGATCACAGTCATCCTATTGATTGGTCTTCTGCTAAAACTGTCTACCCTACGTCCAACTTTCACAGTCGCCGCCTGGTTGAATCCTCCCTTATGCACATACAGGGAACTGTATGAATCTTAGCCCTGGCTTTGTCTCTGTAGATGCTTTCCTCTCCCATTACACTGTTAAATGCTTCAAACTTCAGAACACCCGTGACTTAACCTGATTCCTTCCCCTTCTATCTCTTCCCCCTTCTCCTCTTTCTTCTTTCTCCTCTGGGTTTTCTTTCTATTGTATTTGTCCATCTTTATTTTATTTTATTTTATTTTAAGTTTTTGCCCCTCTGTGTTCTTGTCCTTACCCTAGGCGGGCCGCCAACTTTATTGCAGTGCTCCTCTTTCCCAGAATATGACTGACTCCACTACTACTACTTCCACTACCACTACTACTTTCACTATTACTCCTCCACCACTTTCGTGTTCCCTCCCCTGTCTGCTGGCCTATAAATACCCCTTCTACCTGCTCTTTGTGTTAGTGTGACTTTGTAAATGGTCCAAGTCGGACCGAAACGTCGTCGTAAGCTCCTCTCTTGTATGTGCGGGTTGTGTGTGTATTGTTCCAGTCACGGTATTGTGCCTTTTTTGTTATTTACACACACATAAACATAAATACAAACATACACTCACAAACATAAATACAAACACACACACAGACAAACCCTCATATTTCTAAAATTTCGAAAATGTTATTATACCCACATCTCACTCCCGTGAAAAAAAAAATAGTCGCAAAAATGCATTTTCAATCGTAAAATTTAGCTAAAAAATACCAAGAAAATAATTTAGTCTGAATATATTCCAAGATCAGATACTGCTTGTGGAAGCCAGAGTTTATTCCCTCATTAAAATAATTTTCACGTGAGATTTTTAGCTGCGAATTTGTTAATTTTTTTTAAAGAACTGATCTGATTAGTTGACTTTGAATTTAGACTGAATGAGGTGACTGAAATGACTTAATAAACTGACTGAATGAGTTGACTTTGAATTGACTTACTGAATTGACTGAATGAGTTGACTTTGAATTGACTTATTGAACTGACTGAATGAGTTGACTTTAAACTGACTTATTGAATTGACTGAATGAGTTGACTTTGAATTGACTTACTGAATTGACTGAATGAGTTGACTTTGAATTGACTTATTGAACTGACTGAATGAGTTGACTTTAAACTGACTTATTGAATTGACTGAATGAGTTGACTTTGAATTGACTTAATGAGTTGACTTAGAATGGACTTAATGAATTTACTTAGAATCGACTTGATGAGTTGATTTTGAACTGATTTAATGAATCGACTTTGAATTGACTTAATGAGTTTATTTTTATTTTTTTATTTCTAAATTAGTTTTATTAATTTAGATGGAAACAAAAAATAGATTTTAAATTCATCATATAATATGATTAGCCATTTTTTTTCATCCCTCCAACCTTCTTTTTTCCCTTCCTCCATCTTTTTATCCCTCCCTCCAGCCATCTATTTCCCATATCCATCCTTCGATTTCACTCCATCCTTCTACTTTAGTCTCCATCCTTCTGCCAGTCCTCCTTTTTTCTCTCCTTCCTATTTTGCAGTCCATGTATTTAATCCTTCTTCCCTCCTCCTTATCACAAAAAAATTAATAATTTGAAGTTCCTGGTATTGATAGATAAGTCACAATGTGGAACAATTAGTTATCTTTATTCCAAAACGTTTCGCCCTCACAGAAGGCTTCAACAGACGAATGCTGATGCGATAAATAGTCTAGAAAAAACGACAGGCTAAGGGACTGATTACCTCAAACTCTTCCTTTCTTTCCACCGTTCTTCTTTGCATTAGACTGATGAAGCCACTGTGTGGCGAAACGTTTCTCAATAAAGATTCCCAAATACTGCGCAAGTGTCTCATTCCTCAGACGAATACAGAGGTGGCAAAATACGGAGACATCAGAAGCAGGGAAGAAATTTACAGATGATGGTCATCAGTGGATCATCAACATTGAAGCGGTAAATTATGAGGTGGTCAGTCCCTCAGCCTGGAGAAGAGTTAAGGGGCACGTAAGTTCCCCAGTCTTCTAATAACGTTCATTTTTTCCCCTATAATCTACTTTGTCCATAATTACTATCGCATTTGTTTTGACTGTTTCGTAAGGTGAAGTCCAGGATCTTTCCTTAATTCATGGTATAACTTAACAAATCTGAGCTTTGCTCAGACCTCTGCAACATAAGGTCTGAGCAACACAGCTGTGCAAAAACTGAGCAACACAATTGTCCTCAAAGATTTATCAGGTTATACCATGAATTAAAGAAAGATCCTGGACTTCACCTTACGAAACAGTCAAAACAAATGCAGTTCGAAGCTTCGTTGTCGGTATTGAATACCGATTCCATAAGTTACCGAAAGGTTGTAAGACATAGACAATAACACTCGAACATTTTATCGGAAATGTTTCGATCCTGGGACCTTAGTGGGGACGTTTGGGAGTGATCGCGGTCCCAGGACCGGAAAGAATAAAATAAAATGTCCTTGTATTTGCCTTTTGGGTCTTTTAAACCATAATGCGTGTACAGATTGTTTACAACTACAGAAGGTCCTCGAATAACGTCGTTTCATTCAACGTGTTTCGTTATAACGTCGACGAGGGAAAAATGTCGAATGAATACGATGAATACAAATTATTGTAAAATAAAAAATCGTAAAGAATATCAGCCTATGGTAAAGTTGGTCTCGTTATACGTTATACGTCGTTCTTATACAGTGAGTCGTCAACGACGTTGATGACTCACTGTATAAGAACGTGAGAACAAGAGCACTGCAGCAAGCCTGCCACTCCATGATTAAGACACAGGTATCTTTATTCCGAAACGTTTCGCCTACTGTTTAGGCACATGTGTCTTACCTATCAATTTGTCGGAATTGTATATTGTGTTATTCTACCAGTCCATGCTAGGCAGGTCCGACTCACACCCACTCATGCACCTCTTCAGCCTATTCTTAGACCTTCCCAACGTTCTCGCTTCAGCGAGTGAATAGAGTCGGGAGAGGGTGAGAATGACAACATTCTAGGTATACAGAAAGGCTGCTATGCTGTGAGCTAGTCAGTAGCAGTGAGAGGGTCTGACGATCTGAGGTGTTCCTAGAAGCAAGGTAACCTCCTTCAGGTAGTCCACCCTCCCTCTGAAAGGTCAAATCATCCATGGACATCGTTAACACTCCCGTAGTACTTTAATGCTTCACGCATCGTAGCAAGCAATGACTTAAAGTGCATCTGAGTGGCTAAGATGATACAGAAAAGTGGTTTTGGGTGACACAAGTTGAGTTCAAGACGAATATCCTTTAGTACTGAGCTAACAGCTGCAACAGCCAGAAGAACCAGACTGATTCCATCGGCGATCGTCATACCCTGGTTTCGCACCGGTAGTGGCCGGAGGATGAGGAGAGAGCCTTCTACTTCACTGTCATTACCTCAGCCGTTAGATGGTGGAAGATCCTCTTCCGTAGAGATAGTTGTCGATCTGTCCTTCTCCTAAGATAGTCTTGGTGAAGAATGTAAAGTCTTTCTCTCACTGCCTTTGCCATGTTCTCTCTGACGGCCTCTTCCATTACTGCCATCCTCACTCCCTCAGTCCCTTCCTCCCTCTCTCCCTAATTCCCTCCCCTCCCTTCCTCCCTTTAACTAGTTATAATATATATATATATATATATATATATATATATATATATATATATATATATATATATATATATATATACCGAGAGATAGATAGATAGATAGATTTACAGAGAGAGAGAGAGAGAGAGAGAGAGAGAGAGAGAGAGAGAGAGAGAGAGAGAGAGAAAGGGAAGGGGAAGACAATGACAAGATAGCGAGAAAGTTATTGTCTCTTTCTCTCTCTATTTTTTCTCTCTCTTTTTAATCTCCCTGTTCTTTGCTCTCTTTTGTCCACTTAGTTTAGACTTTTATTTATATATACACATGCACACATCTTGAACTATATTACATTAAACAAATGAACTCGACTAGAACCTCTGAATCTGAATAGAGCAAAATTTACATCTGAATCAGTTAAAGTCGAGTTTCCTCTACTGAAATTCTATACTATAGTAAAACCTACATGAATTTTATGCAAGTTGGCAAAGCGACGAATATGCCGAGGAAATTGTCTGGGATCTCAAGGGACTAGAGGAGACATGATTACAACGTATGAGATACTCAGAGGAAGAGACCGAGTGGAGAGGCCAAGGGAGAGTCAGATATAGATTAAAAATAAAATGCAGTTGAACTATGGGGATGATGGGAAATACGTGGAGATCTATAGGCATTTTCTTTTGTAATGGAGAAGTGGATTGAGCCGTGTGTGGAGGTGGTGGGGCAAAGTTTCATAGGGAGTTTTAAGAGTAGGTATGACAATGTCCAAGAGGAGAGTTTAGTGAGGTGGGGCCAGGATCGATCGACCCCCCCCCCCACATCACCACAGCAAAGGCAAATCAGTGATGCCTAGTCGGTGAGAGAAGTCACCCAAACACACACACACACACACACACAGAATGTTCCAGAGATGGGACACAGCAACAAGGGGACACAGTTGGAAGTTGAAGACTCAGATGAATCACAGAGATGTTAGGAAGTATTTCTTCAGTCACAGAGTGGTCGGGAAGTGGAATAGTTTAGGAAGTGATGTAGTGGAGGCAGGCTCCATACATAGCTTTAAGAAGAGGTATGATAAAGCTCATGGGGCAGGGAGAGTGACCCAGTAGCTGCCAGTGAAGAGGCGGGGCCAGGAGCTATGACTCGACCCCTGCAACCACAATTAGGTGAGTACAATTAGGTGAGTACACACACACACACACACACACACATACACACACACACACACACACACACACACACACACACACACACAATGTTCCAGAGAGGGAACACAGAAACAAGGGGACACAACTGGAAGCTGAAGACTCAGATGAGTCAAAGGGATGTTAGGAAGCATTTCTTCAGCCACAGAGTAGTCAGGAAGTGTAATAGTCTAGAGAAAGATATAGTGGAGGCAGGAACCATACATAGTTTTAAGACAAGGTATGATATAGCTCATGGAGCAGGGAGAGCAGAGACCCAGTAGCGGACAGCGAAGAGGCGGGGCCAGGAGCTGAGTCTCGACCCCTGCAACCACAATTAGGTGAGTACAATTAGGTGAGTACACACACACACACACACACACACACACACACACACACACACACACACAAACAGCCAGATTCCACCTATCTCATGACTTTAAATACATCTTTACGCACAGTGGGTCTGCAAATACCATCACCATCGTAGATAACATTCCCACCACGTACCATCAACCTTCACCCAAAAGGCCGAGATTCTCTCAGTTTTCTTGAAATTCGCTATGAAATTTTGTTTGCATCATCCATAGCATGAAATCCTCTCTTTCTGACTCTGAAAATTTATGAAAAAAAGTGACTCTCAGCATAGTACATTCTTCCTTATACTCACCTGATAAAAACTTCCATTAACTAGGCTTGAATTATTGCGGGGAATTTAAATTGGCTTATAAACGAATGAGAATTTTGAGAACTGGTGGAATTTGAAGACCATCTGCACAGTTCAATGTCATTAATAATTTTCAAACGTATAGAGAAGCTGGTTACTGTCAAAATATCAACTACACTCAGGTACACGACAGAGGACAACACTGTCCAAATAGTGTACTATCGGCATTCATGTTCGTTTTTTCCTCTCTGTAGAGCTCCATCCAGCTCTGCACATAGCGAATTGTTATTTCCTGTAGAGCAATCTCTGTCTTTACAGAGGCCAGCACTGTTGTTAGTGGCTGTTGTAGCCTCTGTGTTGAGTTCATATATGCATTTGTTGAAACTTCTGCTGGCTTCCCTCGCCCCACAAAATTTATAGGCACATTGTTTGCAATGGAGAAAATGCAGACCTTTTTTTTCCACGTTACCAGGAAAATATACAACGTTTTTTTTAAGTTCTAAGGTCGTATATACACCTATTGGTGAATATCTCTCGTTGTGTATGTAAACAGATATATATATATATATATATATATATATATATATATATATATATATATATATATATATATATATATATATTCTCGCTGTATTTACACTGAAAGGTTTGTATCTTTAAGTGTATATACACTGAGAAGCATGTATCTCTGAATGGAAATACTCAACGAAGTGTATGCCTTTCGGTGTATATACACTGAGAGTATACTTTCATCTCTGTTTTAGTGACTAAAGTGTTGCTGAATACTAGTGTACAGTGAGAGTCGGCCTTAATGACCCTCGTACAGTCAATTGTCATAACTCGTTACAGACTAACTAACCAGATTACACTTGAGCTCAGTCTTTGATGTAACTATTTGGAAATGGTTACTGTATCTATATTAATATCTACTGTGAAAAATAGATAGACTCGAAATTAATAATAATAAAATAATAATGATGATGATATTTATTGTTGTTGTTATTATTATTATTGTTGTTGTTGTTGTGGCTGTTATCATTATAATTATTATTATTAGTATTATTATTATTGTTGCTATTATTATTATTATTATTATTATTATTATTATTATTGTTGTTGCTATTATTATTATTATTATTAATATTATTATTATTATTATTATTATTATAATCTTTGCCGGCTGCAAGGAAAGGTAAGCAGAGTCATCTAGTGGCTGCCAGGTATGCTGTGGCATTCTGCCTTGTCCTGGTGGGGATGGTGAGGAAAACTAGGAACATATAGGGGAGGGAAGATCGATCACCTCGTCGGTGATAATCATTCCAGCCGACCAGACTCGCTCAGGCCATCAGCTGGCATACATGCCAATGCGTCATCTGTTTCCCTGCGATGTTTATGCTCACGGTGGAAACACTTGCGCATTTGTCATCACCGGTCTGCGACACAGTGGCTGGGCCACGACAGCAACGTGCCAAGATATTTACTCAGTTCTCCCTGCAAAGTGCAGTTTGCAGAGCAAGTTTATCAAACTATAAGTGGCGAATTCTGATATTTATACACTGAGAGATACAAACCTGTTATTGTAAATGCATTTACAGATGTAGTCACCTTTGTTTACATATACACCGAGAGATATTTCCCTTTGGGTGTACATACGACCTTGGAACTTAAAAAAAAACATAATAGGTGTATATATTTTTGGGTTAAAGTGGATAAAAATGTGCATTTTCTCCATTGCAAACAATGTGCCTATAAATTTTGGCATCTTATTGTGGCATTAAGAGCAGCTATGTCATAAAGCGCGTCCAGCCACTCGCATACACTGAAACTGTTGAAGACCAGACCACTGTGTTGCAAGCTGGACCATCGTATTTTATGACGGGCCACTGTGTTGCAAGCTGGACCATCGTATTACATGACGGACCACTATGTTGCAAGCTGGACCATCGTATTATATGACGGGCCACTGTGTTGCAGGATGGACCATCGTATTATATGACGGATCACTATGTTGCAGGCTGGACCATCGTATTATATGACGGGCCACTGTGTGGCAGGCTGGACCATCGTATTATATGACGGATCACTATGTTGCAGGCTGGACCATCGTATTATATGACGGACCACTGTGTTGCAGGCTGGACCATCGTATTATATGACGGATCACTATGTTGCAGGCTGGACCATCGTATTATATGACGGACCACTGTGTTGCAGGCTGGACCATCGTATTACATGACGGACCACTATGTTGCAAGCTGGACCATCGTATTATATGACGGGCCACTGTGTTGCAAGCTGGACCATCGTATTATATGACGGACCACTGTGTTGCAGGCTGGACCATCGTATTATATGACGGATCACTATGTTGCAGGCTGGACCATCGTATTATATGACGTGCCACTGTGTGGCAGGCTGGACCATCGTATTATATGACGGATCACTATGTTGCAGGCTGGACCATCGTATTATATGACGGGCCACTGTGTTGCAAGCTGGACCATCGTATTATATGACGGATCACTATGTTGCAGGCTGGACCATCGTATTATATGACGGGGCACTGTGTGGCAGGCTGGACCATCGTATTATATGACGGATCACTATGTTGTAGGCTGGACCATCGTATTATATGACGGGCCACTGTGTTGCAAGCTGGACCATCGTATTATATGACGGGCCACTGTGTTGCAAGCTGGACCATCGTATTATATGACGGGCCACTGTGTTGCAAGCTGGACCATCGTATTATATGACGGGCCACTGTGTTGCAAGCTGGACCATCGTATTATATGACGGGCCACTGTGTTGCAGGCTGGACCATCGTATTATATGACGGACCACTGTGTTGCAGGCTGGACCATCGTATTATATGACGGACAACTGTGTTGCAGGCTGGACCATCGTATTATATGACGGACCACTGTGTTGGAGGCTGGACCATCGTATTATATGACGGACCACTGTGTTGCAGGCTGGACCATCGTATTATATGACGGTCCACTGTGTTGCAGGCTGGACCATCGTATTATATGACGGACCACTGTGTTGCAGGCTGGACCATCGTATTATATGACGGACCACTGTGTTGCAGGCTGGACCATCGTATTATATGACGGACCACTGTGTTGCAGGCTGGACCATCGTATTATATGACGGACCACTGTGTTGCAGGCTGGACCATCGTATTATATGACGGTCCACTGTGTTGCAGGCTGGACCATCGTATTATATGACGGACCACTGTGTTGCAGGCTGGACCATCGTATTATATGACGGACCACTGTGTTGCAGGCAGGACCATCGTATTATATGACGGACCACTGTGTTGCAGGCTGGACCATCGTATTATATGACGGTCCACTGTGTTGCAGGCTGGACCATCGTATTATATGACGGACCACTGTGTTGCAGGCTGGACCATCGTATTATATGACGGTCCACTGTGTTGCAGGCTGGACCATCGTATTATATGACGGACCACTGTGTTGCAGGCTGGACCATCGTATTATATGACGGACCACTGTGTTGCAGGCTGGACCATCGTATTATATGACGGACCACTGTGTTGCAGGCTGGACCATCGTATTATATGACGGACCACTGTGTTGCAGGCTGGACCATCGTATTATATGACGGACCACTGTGTTGCAGGCTGGACCATCATGCTACAGACAAGACCACCGTGTGACAGACCAGACCACTGTGTTACAGACCAGACCACCGTGTTACAGACTAAACCACCGTGTTGCAGACCATACCACCGTGTTACAGACAAGACCACCGTGTTACAGACTAAACCACCGTGTTGCAGACCACACCACTGTGTTGCAGACCACACCACCGTGTTGCAGACCAGATCACCGTGTTACAGGCCATACCTAAAAAAAATATAAAAAATATAGTTTTTTTTTATCTAAATTTAATTCGTGTACTTTTTTCGCATATTTCGAATTTTCACTGCCAAAACTGCCCCTCCCCTTCAACCCCGCCCCCCTGCTCTGTATTAGTTACAATAGAATGATTTTATTGGGTTGCGTCATTCCTCCCTTTCGCTAAGAATGTTGTCGGTTCTTCTCCGGTCTTCCCGTCTCCTCCCTCCTTCGATTCTTCTAGATTTCTGTAACGGAATTTTTTTTTCGCAGCGTTAACCAGTTTGTTTCGTGTTCTGTTTACGTTTAATACGCTTAGATAGCTTTTCCTGGGAGTACTTTCTTTTTCTGGATGTACTTTCTTTTTTTGAGGTACTTTTTTTTGGGTGTACTTTTTTTTTTGGGGGGGATGCACTTTCTTTTTTTGGGGTGTACTTTCTTTTTTGGGATGTACTTTCTTTTCTGGGGTGTACTTTCTTTGATCTAGTTCCTTTCTTTAATCTACCACTTTTTTGTACTTTCTACGATGTGTCGAGGGTTTTTCGTGTCCTTTCTTTGATCACTTGACCTTCTTTTTTGTATTTGTTTGCTTATTTGCTCACTTCCTTGTACTTTATTTAGGCTATCCACTTTCACGTACTTTCTCTGATCCCTTCATTTTCCAAACTCTGTCGTGTAAAAGCTTACCAGAGACATGAGAGAGAGAGAGAGAGAGAGAGAGAGAGAGAGAGAGAGAGAGAGAGAGAGAGAGAGAGAGAGAGAGAGAGAGAGAGAGAGAGAGAGAGAGAGAGAGAGAGAGAGAGAGAGAGAGAGAGAGAGAGAGAGAGAGAACGATAAGCGTTTTTCACTTCATCTCCTTCCCTTGCGCCTCCCTTCCTTCCTTTCTCCTTTTCTCCTTCCCTCTCTCCCTCCATTCTTCCTTCCCTCCCGGTTCTACGTCACACGCTATACTCTGGATGAAAAGTCTTATTGAGCTTAACCTGTTTTTAATGACTTCGAAAGACGTTGAACCTCTCTCTAATCCCTCACCTCTCTCCCTCCCTCCATCTCTCTCTCTTCTCTCTCTCTCTCTCTACATCACTGCGAAAATCAAACATATTCCCAATATTTCAATAATTTGTCCAGGAAAATACACAGTATCTCAGTTGACCGGACAGAACCCAAAAACAGTTCCTTCCTCTCTCTTTTCGGACCGAACCCGCCCAAGTGGTGTTTCGTTCCCGCATTCCGGACCGAACCCGCACAAGTGGTGTTTCGTTCCCGCATTCCGGACCGAACCCGGACCCAGCGTTGTGTTTCAGCTCCCATACATCTCTATTGGAGCACAATATCGCATTCTAGCAATCGTAAACTGGACTTAGTAAGGTTCCTTAAATGAGACAGAGGAGAAGGGAGGACAGGGTCAGCTATCGTAGATTTGTAGAGAACATAGGAGAGGGAAAAAAATTTACGATCGCTTAAGAAGAACGTCTGTTTAATGAACGATTCTCCCAGAACGTTCCCATTGGACGTTTGTTCTACGACCTTTGTCGTAGGGAATTTTTTTTTGTTATTAACAAATAAATTCCAGCAGGTAATTCTCCCGCAGGAGGAAAATACTTGCCGCCATCAGTCATCAATTTGCATCCACTTCCTCCGTCAACCCTCATCAATTCTCCGGGCAGTGCTCCATCAACCGATTGATCAAACACATCAATGGTCATCAGTGCCAAGGGAGATCATCAATTCTTTGCATCCAGACTCGGTGAGATATCATTCGTTCCCACGGGTTTCCATCAATTCCCATTGATTCCGGCGTTGATATTAAATTCTTGGCACGGCTTCCTATGCTCATCAATCCCTTCAACCTCCTTCAGTCTCCATCAATTCCTATAAAGTTCACTCTGTCGGGCTCTTTCAACCCTCCTTAATGTTAATCAATCACCAACTACCACTACTGTGAAGGAACATCAATAACTATCGGCCATTATCAATACTATAAACCACCATCAATAATTGTCAACCATCATCACTAACCATCAATAACTATCAAATCACCATCAATAACTATCAAATCACCATCAATAACTATCAAATCACCATCACTATAAACCACCATCACTATCAGCCACCATCACTATCAACTATCATCAATAACCATCAACTACCATCAATAACCATCAACTACCATCAATAACCATCAACCACCATCAATAACCTTCAACCACCACTCATAACCCTCAACCACCATCAATAACCATCAACCACCACTCATAACCCTCACCTACCATCAATAACTATCAGCAGAAACCAAACCACCGCGGAAAAGCGTTAGACCCATAAGTCTCATACATCCCCCGAAGTTGTAAGGAGGGGTGGGGAGGGTAGAAGAAGCTCAGCCACTTCCTAGGATCAAGCACCCTCTGTAAGAGCACCACTTAATTCTGAACCACCAACCTAAGAGGCCAAAACTTCTCTCTTCTTCTCTCTCTCTCTCTCTCTCTCTCTCTCTCTCTCTCTCTCTCTCTCTCTCTCTCTCTCTCCCTCCCGGTCACTGGGTCAAAATTTTTGCGATATGCGAGTCTTAAAGGCCGGTTAAAAGGCCCCGATTATGGGCCAGATATATCGTTCAGTCTGTAGGCCAGACAGCTCTTGAGGTCTATCGTCCAGACAGCTCCTGCAGTCTATCGGTCCGCTTCTCGCAGTCTATCGGAAACTTCACAAATTGCTTTCAAGCAGCAAGTGTGGTAGGCGAAGGAAGATGAGATGGGAAAAATGGAGTGAGATGAGTGGATAAATGGAGTGGGGGAGAGATGATGGAGTGAGAGGTGAGTGTGGAGGGGGAGAGTGATGGACGGTTGACGTGGAGAGAGGTGAGAGGGAGGGAGAGGGGAGAGGGAAGAGGATGAGAAGCCAGTGGATGCTGTGGTCAGAGTGATTGTCTGACAGGATGGAGTGACAAAACAAACATATATTCGTGCACATATCATACACATATAAATATGCAAACATTCACACATAAACATACATTCACATACATATATACACATTCATATGCATTCGTGCACGGATTCACACATACACACACGCACATTCACATATAAATATACTCACATTCACATATTTATTCACTCATATATACACAAACAAATACCGTACATAAATATATACATCCACATATGCATATTCATATATGCACGTATACAAATACACATTGACATACACACAAACAAGTTCACAATGCATAAACATTAACACATACATTCACATATATAAATGTAAACAAATACATTCACATATATACTTACTATACATAGACTTACACAAAAATATAAACATATATATATATATATATATATATATATATATATATATATATATATATATATATATATATATATATATATATATATATATATATATATATATATATTATACATAAAACATGTGCACAAATACATATACGTATACATGCTTTCTATATAAATTCTATATATACAGGTAGGAGATACACAAAAATACACATACACATATACGCATTTACACATACACATCCATACACAAATACACAAGTACAAAAATACATACATATGAATACACATACACATAAACACATTTACATATACACACAAACACATATACACTCGTTCACAAATGCATCACCATTCATCCACACTAGCACACAAAAAAAACAATTTTATTAACCATAAAAATCTACAGACATAAAAATGGCGTGAAGCACCACAAGGAAATCTTAACAAAACATCGAATTTTGTTTCAATATTTTTGGACTTGAAATTAAATCAGTTACCCCCAAAAAAATGTGAAACTAGTATGTATTTTGTATATATATATATATATATATATATATATATATATATATATATATATATATATATTTATATATATATATATATATACATACAACTAACACCTACAACAACCAGCGCGTACAATACCCAGCACCTACAATAATCAGCTCCTACAACAACCAGCACCTACAATAACAAGAACCAGCACCTACAAGAACCAGCACCTACAACAACCAGCACCTACAACAACCACCACCTACAACAACCAGCTAGTTACAGTGCTTCAAAGCGCATTCGACCTAAGCATCAGGTGGCAACACTGTCAAAGCCATTTACCCCTCCTTTAAAAAGACAACTCATCGTTACCAACGCCAGGATGAAAGATTTACCCTACACTAACAACTCAAACTCTTCAAAACAATAAACAAGACTGTACAATTACTTAAGTTTGACCAGAGGCAGTATTGCGGTTCAGACTTTATCACACAAACAAGGGATACCGTAAGAGGGAAATATTTCAGAAATGCTTTTAGAGACACCATTGTACGCGGCAAAAACGGACAATGTAATGCCCTGATCGTACGCAACACGCAACATTTAGCAAGATATGTGCCTAGGACATATCTTGCACAAGATATGTGCCTAGGACATATCTTGCTAAATGCTCCCACACCTGTTTGTTAAATTCTTCTAGTCAGAAGGAGGGTTAAGCAGGAGGGTAGAAGTCAAAATCTTATAGTATTGTTTATGCGGAGAAATGCTATATCAGAAGTTCCAAGTATAAAAGTCAGTTTCTAAATCCTCCAGTTATAATAGGTATAACTATAAAAATAATTTATTACGAAAGCATGGGCAGTAAGAGTTACATTATAGATTTGATAATCTCCAGTTAGTCTTTCTGGTTGACCTAGTTCAGTGCGAATAATTAGTCTTAAGGCGGTTCCTCCTATTCCTGATGTATGGTGCACAGGGGACACGAAGATCTTCGTGTAGTCGATAGGCTTGAAACCTCAATCAAGTTGTGGCAGATAACGCCCTTAAAGACAGAAAATAATATTATTTATATAATGTCAGTCTTACGATGATAGAATGTCAGATTTACACTGAGACAGCGTTAAGCTTATAGCGAAGTATTTTCAAGTTTATAACAAAGTTCCTTTTACACGAACAATACAGGGGCGCAATTTAGTGTGTTTCGTTCCCTGGCCGATAGATGGGGTAGGAGGGGGTGGAGGTTGTGTTCTATTTTCCTCTCTGGACAATAGATGGCACTGTTCTGTAATGTGTTTCCTCTCGAAAGCAATAGGTGGTGCTGTTGGGTGTCCACTTCCTCTCGGCGACAATACATGGCAGTGTTCTCTCTCTCTCAGAGGTGCTCTGGCTTATGTTCACATCCTCTGCAGAGCAAGAGATGGCGCTCTATGGTGTTTACTTTCCATACCGCTCAACAGATGGCGCTGCTCTGAAATAAAAGTGTGTTTCTTGCCTCGGGCATTATTATCATGGCATTTTACTGAGCAGTTTCCTGTCTCCACCCAGCGATAAAAAGGCGCCCTTCAGTAATAAAGATAACCATTCAGATAATATAAAATAATACAATATCCTGGGATAATAACACAATGAAAATAAAGATATATACAGAGACTGTGCACTGCTTATTGTATATACACTGAGAGATGGCTATCTCTCACTGTGTAGAAAATAGAACCTTAATCGTCAGAAAATGCTGAAGTTGACACCACACGTAATGTCCGCCTCCCAGAGTATTAATTCTCACTACAGGTATGATAATTTGTATTGGCCAATATAAATTGCCTACCGAAAGGGAGGCGTTAGGATATGACGCCAAATCTTTGGTGAGTTATATGGAAATCTTTATATATTTTAATGGAATTTATTTAGATTAAATTACTCAAGCAAATTACTCAGATCAAGTAATTGATATTGCAGAATATAGTCCATAAATGTTTCAGTGTTACTGGCATAATTTTTAAAAATAATTTTAAGAACTGTATGAAGGTGGGCACGAAGGAGAGATATTATTGTGACCTGGTGTCCTTAAAGTCCCACTTGACTCTGAGGTACATCAATATCAGTAAGTGTCAACTGTTTGATGTACCAAAGTTTGTTCACAATTATGGGGGTGAAATAATTCGGGACTTTGCCTGTAAAATTTACCCGCATGTCTCACACTGTGTATATATACCGAGTTTTTACAGCTTAAAGCAAGCTTGACTGGTAGTGTACAGGTCAGCGGCAGCTTTAAGAGCAGAGTGTAGCCAAGGGAAAGCGTTAAGGCTGTAGGGGTCATGCAGAGCCTGGAGAATGGGAGGCAGTCAGGTTTAATCAGAGGAAAGTGATGGCAGCTCCAGTTAACTGACTCAAAAACCCTTTCACACACATACACACACACACACACACATACACACACCTGACAACACTGGAGGACAGGAGGGATAGGGGAACCATGATAACGACATATAAAATACTGAGAGGAACTGACAAGGTGGATAGGGAAAGAATGTTTCAGAGATGTGATACAGCAACAAGAGATCACAGTTGGAAGCTGAAAACTCAGATGAGCCACAGGGATGCTAGGAAGTACTTCTTCAGTCATAGAGTTGTCAGGAAGTGGAACAATCTAGTGAGTAATGTAGTGGAGACAGGATTCATACACAGCTTTAAGAAGAGGTATGATAAACCTCATGGAGCAGGGAAAGTGTGGACCCAGTAGCGAAAAGTGGAGGCTGGACCAGGAGCTATGAATCGATTCCTGCAACCACAATTAGGTGAGTACACACACAGGGGGAAAAAAGGTGTTTCGATCGTATTTGCTTGGACCTCCTCTTTTCCGCAACATTGCAAGCTCCTGATGAGGGGTAAAAAACTTGAGACCTTTCGGTTTCTGAAGGAAACTTTCGTCAGAAGCTAGGTGAGTTATTTGGGTTAGTATGAGAGTCACAGGCATTTTCTCCCCTCAAGGAAGGTTCCTTGATGCTGGTGAGGGGCTCTTGATCTAGAGAATTGGATGTGTGCTCCAGTTCCATGAATTAAAGCTGAATACCTTCCACATCCCCCCACAGGCGCTGTATAATCCTACGGGTTTAGTGTTTTCCCCTTGATTATAATAATCATAACAGGCATTTTCTCCTCAAGCAGTGAGGCAGGATGTTGGCACCACGGTGCCAGGGTCGTTTCAACCTCTCACACTATCTGCCTCGCACGAGCTGTCAGATAGTGTGAGAGGTAAGGAAGAGCGATGAGAGACGAGCGCACTGGAATTGCTGTGCTACATGCTTGTTTGCCTGTATGTTTGTCTGTTTGCCTGTCTGTCTGCCTGTCTGTCTGTCTGCCTGTCTGTCTGCCTGTCTGGATGTCTGGATGTCTGGAGGGTCTAGTGTCAACACCGATGAGTCATGTGGGGGTCGTCAGCTGATGAAAGAAAATATCAGTTGATCGGGTAAACAAGGCTATCATGTCCTCTTGTGTTTAGTCTCTTGCCTCTCCCTCTTTCTCCTCTCCTAGCTTCCATTCGTCTTCCTTCCTTCATTTATCATTTAGTTGCCTACCCTGCCTCGTCAGCCCTACGTTCTTCCCTTCCCTCCTTCTATGTTTCTCTTCCCACAGCATCCCTCTCTTCCTCCGTTAGTGTATAGTTTTTCCTGTCTGTTCCCTTGTTTAGTCCCAGCACTCTCTGGTGTTTTCTTTTACGCTCCTCTTTCAATTCTTCCACTACTCGACATTTCCAGAGAAGCTCTTACCTCTCTCTCTCTCTGTCTCGCTCTCTTTCTCTCTCTCTCTCTCTCTCTCTCTCTCTCTCTCTCTCTCTCTCTCTCTCTCTCTCTCTCTCTCTCTCTCCTTCCTCTCTCCTTTTCTATCTCCCTGCCTCAGTCCCTCCCTTCTTCCCCATTCAGCCCTCTCTTCATCCATCTCTTTCTTCGTATATCCCTCCTCCCTTCTCTTGCTGTCTTTCGTGTTTTCCTAACCTCCTCTCACATCGTCGGTACCTCTCTCTCTCTCTCCCTGTGTTCATCTACTGCCTCCCTTCCTCCCTCCTTCCCTCGCTCCTTCCCTCCCTCCTTCCTCGCCCACAGCAGCAGTTATCCTTGGTAAAGGAACAATCATCTTGCTTCTTATCGGCACATTGTGGAGTATTGTGTCTTCTAAGATTTATGTGGTGTATGTGGTGCTAATGGTGGAGCTCTCTCTTTCTCTCTGTCTCTGTCTCTCTCTCTCTCCTTCTGTCTGTCTGGCTCTCTCTCATACACACATTCATGAAATTCCATGATATACACATGGAGCTGATGTTCCCGTACACGGAGCTGTACCCCAGATGTACACACGTAGCTGTTTTTCACGTACACGCAGCTCTTAGGTGTACACATTAACGCTAGCGCTCAAGAACACGGACATTTTTGATATACACATGAAGCTCGTATTTACGCACACGGAGATCCTTCCTTTACAGGCACACGCATACACATGGTGATCGCGTGCACAGGACCTCTAGATATGTACACAGACCTAGTGAGCTTGTGTACAAAGCTTTTATATACAAACACAGAACTGGTGATCATGTACACAGAGGTCCTTGCTGTGTACACAGAGCAAATAATTACGTACAGGGGAAAAAAACACCTCACTCTCCCATAAGTAAAAAACAACACACACATACACACACACACACACACACACACACTCACACAACACACACACACACACACACATACACTCACACACACATACACTCACAAACATACACTGTCTCCTTGATAAATACACCAATTTTCCGATGGTAATTATGCGCAAAACGTTTCAATTCCATCTTCCAATAGGCCATAAAATTGTCCGATCAGTGTTTCTGAGTTTACATGAAAAAAAAAACTCGTAAGAAAGCGGAGCTGACTTTTGCCGAATAAGTAAAGTGAACTTTTGATTATGCAATAAATCTGAGAAAATCGATCTAAACATAAGTTTTTTATTAATCTTAATATTAAATAACTTAAAATTAATTTATTATACATTTAGTATGATTATAGGATAAACTATATTACGTTCAACATAATTAAATAGTATATTATATATATATATATATATATATATATATAAAAATATATATATATATACTGTGGATATTATATACTGTTCTGAGAGGGAGGAAGGGAGGGAGATATGGAGGGAGCGTAGAAGATGGGAAGAAGAAAAAGAGAGGGTAGAGGGAGAGAGAGTTAAAGAAGGAAAAGAGAAGAGGGAGGTGTGGTGAGACAGAGACGTACAAGGAGAGAGAAGTGTCTTCTACCTCCCATCAAACTACATTTCTAAACTCTATCTCTATGCAGATGACACTTCACTCTATCTCTTACATATACATAGCGAGAGATGTCGACTGTGCCAGGTACATTGGACACGTAGGAGAGATGTCCATTGTCCCAGGTACACTGGACACGTAAGAGGGATGTCCATTGTCTTAGATACATCACTAATTTTCGGAGAGAGAGAGAGAGAGAGAGATAGAGAGAGAGAGAGAGAATATGAGCAAGTGAACCTGCTTAAAGATAAACCCAGTGTGAACCGTAAACGAACCTAACTCACTTTGCTTCACTCTTGCCTTGTTGTCTGCCGTCAAAACAGAACCTCTGTCCCTCCAGAAAATGATGTTCTGAACTGCTCAAAACACGTCAGAATTGCTTGTTTGTACGACGGAAACAACCCTTTATGGGAGCATGAACCAGCACGTAAAAACATTAGTTCGTTCATTTACGTGAAGCCTTGAACCCCTGCGTCTCTTTAAATGACATGAACACCGCTAGTGTGTTTTGGTTGGTCGACTAATGGGGTTTAAAGCCTGTCGACTACACCAGGGTCATTAAGGCTCCATGTTACCCATTCACCAACAGTCGAGAATTATTTAGTCAGTAAAATAGGGATTAATATATATATATATATATATATATATATATATATATATATATATATATATATATATACATATAGTGACAAAACATCCGTACGGATACGGCAGAAGAATGAATCAAACTTGGCGCGCACTTTAGTGTACCGCTTGGCCACTAGGAGCCGCGCTCTTCGCCTTCCTTTCACCATTATTACAGCTGTGTTTTGTCGTAGCTATCTGACAGATACAGAGACTGCGTAATCAGTGTTGAACCCGAAACATTTCGAAAATGACGATGGCGACGACTACCCAATGCCTCCAAGATCAAGAACTTCAGCAGCAACGGCAGGGGCCGAAACACTTTTGTAGTATTTGGAGCATCCACTGTCCACAGCCCATTTGAAAAGTTATGGTCCGTGAAATCCGGGAGGCTGTTATTCGAGCCTAGAGTGTCTGGTCCCACCGCCAGACGACGTTGGACTCGTTTTTTAAACCTCCGTGTTTCCGACCCGGTCTCCGCCCATATAGTTTGGATATGTGAGGTATCACTGTACCTGCCTATGTTTAGCAGGATTTACATCACAACTGGGTGACAACGGGACGATAGATGTTTCTGTCCAGAGAATGTTTATGTCTTTGGGCAATATTTAAGTGGTTTATTTTTTTAATCTAAAGGTTAAATGACTTCAGAAAGTTTGAAATTCCTTTTCTAAGAGTACTGCTCTTAAATCAAAGCTGTCACTCTATTCTGGTCTAGAGTATTGATCTTTCATCTAGGGAGGTCTTCCCTCTTTTGTGTTCTAGAGGACTACGTCCACATCTGGGCAAGTCTTCCCCCTCCTCTAGCCTGAACGTAATCATGAGGGAAAAGGTTTTAGTTTCGTTAGTTCACGTAACATCATAATTTAATTTTGATTCATTAGCTTGTGGCTCCAAAGTCTTCGCATCTTCCTTCTTTTACGGCCATCATCATCATTACTCCCGCTTCCAGGAACATAATATGAAAGAAAAGTAAGAATAAATGATTTATGGGAACATGAGAAGAGTGGAACACTGCAGTAAGACTTTCGTGCCTATGCTAGGTAGGTTTTTACTCACACTGCCCCATGTTAGGTAGGTCCTACTCATACTGCCCCATGCTAGGAAGGCTTCACACGTATAACCTATTTTCACAGCTGCACAGCGAACTCGTTTTGAGGTTATTATTGGAGAATTTGTTCCACTCACCTACTAGAAGTCTAGTTGAAACCTACTAGAAGCCTAGTAGATAAGTAATAAAACCCAAGTAGCAGCCTAGTTGAAGTCTATTAGACGCCTAGTTGAAGCCTACTAGAAGCCTAGTAGGCTTCTAGTATTCTAGGATTAATGTCAGAATAATCCTAGCTTAAGCCTAGCAAAAGTAAAATATATATATATCTAGTAAAAATCTAGCAAAAATCAAACTGGCAGAAACCTAGTTTAAAACCAGTGGAAGAGACCAAAAGTAAACATATGCCAAATATAACGTAGTATAAGCCTTCCAGAAGTATAGCAGGGGCCTAACATAGGACTTCCTGGGAGTTAAGGGGGGTGGGGTTAACTGCAAAAACTTCCTGTTGGAGCCACCGGAGTAAAGCATAGATAACACTGTTAAGAATATTGGCACCCTGGCTATAGCTCACTATTAACGGCGACCCCACTAGTGCCAGAGAATCTGAGATATACGATAATGGGACGGTATATATCTCGATGTTATGTTTTGGATGCTTTAAGAAGTGGGTTCACACATATATATTTTTATAGAATTATTATTCACGTCTCTCATCATATTTTTTTCAATAAATAATAAAATAATAATAATAATAATAATAATAATAATAATCACGAGAATAAAAATATTAACAATAATAATAATAATCATAATATAGGACCGTTTAACACTTAGTAACACCTCATATCACACAGATCCACAACATAACACAATAATACTACATAACACACAATAACGCCACATAACACACAATAACACCACTCAATATGCAGTAACAACACATAACATCACATAACACACAATAACGCCACTTAACACAATAACACCAAATAACACAGTAAAACAACACAGCACAAAATAAAATCACGCAATGAACAATAACACCAAATAACACAAACAATAGCAGTTCATAACACACGATAACACCACACAACACTTCGTATATCACAGGAACTGGAGAACAATAGGTGATACCCAGTCAGCTACAGCCTAGTAGTAGTAGTTGTAGTAGTAATAGTAGTAGCACTAGTAGTAGTAGTAGCAATAGTAATAGTTGCAGCAGCAATAGTAATAGTAGTCGTAGTAATAGTTGTAGAAATACTAGTACGTAGCAATAGTAATAGTCGTAGTAATAGTTGTAATACTACTAGAAGCATTTATTGTAGAATTAGGAATAATAACAGTTGTAGTAGTGGTAATAGTGGTAGTTATAGCAGTAGTATTAATAGTAGCAGTAGTAGTAGTTGTAGTAGCAAAAGTAGTTGTAGTGGTTTTTAGTGGCCGATTTTAAATCCCCTTCAACTGAGGTAACGAACAAGAGTCACAATCACCGTCAACTAATATGTTTATTTCTCTCCCCCATCAACCCACAGCTGCGAGAATATCAACGCGGAATGATCGCAGGGTTCAAACTCCCACAAACATCCCCACCCCCTTCCCCATCCCCCCCCCCCACTATTCCGCTAGTCGCGGCCGTAAATTTGCGCCTACGGTCCGCATTTGCTAATGCCTCCGCTCCCACTGTGGATATTACTGATGCCGGAATATCAATCTATCGCAGCGAATACGTAGAAAAATGCAAAGCATTATAGGCAATTGAGGGGTGTATAAGCGTTAGGGTCGTTTTTGCCTAGCGGAAACGAGCGGGTGTACGCGATTGGTGGGTTGGGTTGATGGTCGTTAGTGACGCCTATAGATAAAAAGGACTTCATTAGCTGGGTAACACTAATGGAAATAGTTCAGGTAACACGCGTGTGTATAATGCTTTGTGTTGACGCTGCTTCTAAATTGATTGTACAGACAATTGTTATAAATGTCAAGGGAGATCTATTCGAAATTTTATTATTATTATTATTATTATTATTATTATTATTATTAATATTATTATTATTAAATTATTAATATTATTATTATTATTATTATTATTATTATTATTATTATTATTATTATTATTATTATTTTTATTATTATTAATTTGAAATACTGTATAGCTTTAGAAGGGATGACTAATACATTTTCTCTATGATAATCATTGTGACGATATTAAGAACTCCCATTTGAAGTAAATTTCACGTTGCCAGACTTACGGTAGATCATATAACGAAAATTTGTCACGAAAATTATACAATGCTGCCTTTTTGGAACCGGCCTCACTACACCAATATATGTTTGATAGCGTATGAAAGCAATGGAGCCCTATATATTTTGTCTGACAATGTCAAATATTTTAGGGATTTTTTTGACGATGTTACTTTAAGGAAGAGATAGTCACATGTGAAGGGGAGAATGCTAGAATATTGTTGATTTTTTCGAGGAAGGAAAAGTGGGGCGAGACATGATTTTTAAATGTAGTTAGTGAATACCGTAGAGTTGTGGAAAAAAGAGGAGGTGAGATAGTTAAATGTGAAGGGTCAATACCGTAGAGTTTTAAGGTAAGGTTTTTGGTTGCATAGTTAAATGTGGTGGGTGAATACCGTAGAGTTTTTAGATCCAACCATTCGTATTTTATCTACTTTTTTTTTTTCTAAAGTTTAGTGATAGCAGTTTTCAGAATTGAATTTCAGACTACAATTTTTGCTTGACTGTGGTTGAGAAGTAGACACAGGTATAAAGCACCTGACAACAAAAAACGTGTATTCCACCTCACCAAAAAACCCAAATGACATTTTGTCACAGGGCAGACCAAAAAGTCTTCCCAACGTTTCTCTCCTAAGTGAGAATTATTGTTGATTTGTCCTACTGGATCCTTAGTCTGCCAGGAAAACCATGGCAGACTGAGGATCCAGTCTCTACCACCTTCATAATTTTAAGTGTTATTAATAAGACATAAAACAGTGGGCAACACGTTGCATTATCCCTGAGTAGAGACCATTAATGCCCCACAATATATCAAAAAATCTGCTTCAATTTTTTTCCATTTACCTCAGGTACTTTAGTAATGTTATGGTAATTTATGGAATACTTACAGTGTAGACAAGTGTTGGTGTTTGAAGAGTCGAGTGAAATCATAGTAATTATTTGATGTGTTTTATGATTATCTCTAAAAAAATATTCCTCAGAGGAACGCATTGGTACGTATATATGCCTTAAGTTAGAATGAACATTCTATTACACTAATTAGTGGGTGTATATACTCTTGAGAATTGGGGTATATGCGTTTTAAAAGTGTATTATTGCCAATTCTAACCCCTCTCTCTCTATCTCCCCTCACCCCTCTCCCCTCTTCCCCCCACCTCTCCCCATTCGTTACCCCTCTCCCATCCATCACCTTTATCCACTCTTCTTCCCCTCGCCCTCTCGTTCCTCCATCCTTTTCGCCTTTCATCTCTCTCACTTCTCACTCTCCTCTTCCTCGTCTTCTCCCCCATCGCATTTCCCTGCCCTCCCCTTCCCCCTTCTCTCCTCCCAGGAGGTATCACCATGGGCTCAGTTTTGTATAACATAATTGGGTCTTCTCAAATGAATTATTAATTACTGACTGTTCAGATAATGCTGCAACAATAATTTGCATAGAAAGGGACTGCATCTGTCTGTCTGTGTACCTGTCAATCTCTCTGTCTCTGTCTCTCTGTCTGTCTGTCTGTCTCCCTCTCTCTCACTCCTCTTTTCGTCTCTCTCTCTTACCATTTTTTCTCTCCTCTATTTCACGTCTTCTACCTGCGTCAACTCCTGGACCTGCTGGCAAGATTTCCACCTGGCACTTGTAAACTTTAATAGCCAGGCACACGAGTGCCACAGAGCCTACCCTCCCTGCTGGTGCCTCCTGGCACACATGTACAGGTGTCTTGGTGCACACGACCGCCTGCACCCCCCCACGGACGGTGCAACGTACTCATTCTTGGTTGCACAAACTTATAATATTTTTATTATAATAATAATAATTATTATTATTACTATTATATATACGGAGATAACTCATTGTGGGTCATTTACGAACTTAAAACACAACACGAAAGAGATAGCTCACCTTGGAATAAAATTAATCTTAACGAAATACAAAAATTATTCTTAATTTTTACAAGGTGTGGAGGAAATTAAATGTCAAATGGCGTGACGTGACGCTTAATTATTTCACACTGGGCGTCCGGACTGGTAAGCCAGCGGAAGGTCTTGGTCAGGAGACCAAAAAATGTCTCTGACAGGGAAAGGGGTCATCGTGTGACTTACACCGAGGGAAGGAATTTCACTTGTCTCCTTAAATGCAGAGTTAAACTAGCAACTAAAGGAGGAAATGCCAAGTGCTGGAGCTCAACACACACACACACACACACACACCACACACACACACACACACACACACACACACACAAATCTACGAACTTAACGTTCAAAGAAAGAAAGTCTAATTAGAATTCACGTCTGATTTTTGAAGATCAGACGCTCGTTCTGTATGCAAATTAACTTAGCATGACATTATCCTATGCAGAGGTCGCCGGATGATGATCACATTCCTAGCGGATGATAGTTATCAATCATCTCAATTCACTCATCAACCATTTTAGCAACATGAATTTATAATTATTTTTTTTAATAGTTTAGGAACACGCTCTACCCGTAGGGGGGTTATACAGAGCCTGGGAATGGGAGGTAATTAAGTTTGATCCTAGGAAGAGGAGGGTGGCTTATAGGGACTGGATCTGGAGCCCTTGAACCAGTATGAAGAAACTTTCACTGAAATTGGTGATCTATGCTGTGATTGAGCACCTTACTAGTGACCTACACTGTGAGTGAGCGCCTTACTTGTGACCTACACTGTGAGTGAGCGCCTTACTTGTGACCTACACTATGAGTGAGCGCCTTACTTGTGACCTACACTGTGAGTGAGCGCCTTACTTGTGACCTACACTATGAGTGAGCGCCTTACTTGTGACCTACACTGTGAGTCAGCCCCTTACTGGTGACCTACACTGTGAGTCAGCCCCTTACTGGTGACCTACACTGTGAGTCAGCCCCTTACTGGTGACCTACACTGTGAGTCAGCCCCTTACTGGTGACCTATACTGAGAGTCAGCCCCTTACTGGTGACCTACACTGTGAGTGAGCACCTTACTGGTGACCTACACTGTGAGTCAGCCCCTTACTGGTGACCTACACTGTGAGTCAGCCCTTACTGGTGACCTACACTGTGAGTCAGCCCCTTACTAGTGACCTACACTGTGAGTCAGCCCTTACTGGTGACCTACACTGTGAGTCAGCCCTTACTGGTGACCTATACTGAGAGTCAGCCCCTTACTGGTGACCTACACTGTGAGTGAGCACCTTACTGGTGACCTACACTGTGAGTCAGCCCCTTACTGGTGACCTACACTGTGAGTCAGCCCCTTACTGGTGACCTACACTGTGAGTCAGCCCCTTACTGGTGACCTACACTGTGAGTCAGCCCCTTACTGGTGACCTACACTGTGAGTGAGCGCCTTACTTGTGACTTACACTGTGAGTGATCACCTTACTATTGACCTACACTGAGTGAGCGCCTTATGTGACTTAACTGTGGTGCACCTTACATTGACTACACTGAGTGAGCGCCTTACTTGTGACCTAAACTGTGAGTGAGCGCCTTACTTGTGACCTACACTGTGAGTGAGCGCCTTACTGGTGACCTACACTGAGTGGGCACATTGATGGTGACCTATACTGAGTGGGCACATTAATGGTGACGTACACAGAGTGGGCACATTAATGGTGACGTACACAGAGTGGGCACATTAATGGTGACGTACACAGAGTGGGCACATTAATGGTGACCTACACTGTGAGTGGGCACATTAATGGTGACCTACACTGTGAGTGAGCACCTTACTGGTGATCTACACTGATTGGGCACATTAATGGTGACGTACACAGAGTGGGCACATTAATGGTGACGTACACAGAGTGGGCACATTAATGGTGACCTACACTGTGAGTGGGCACATTAATGGTGACCTACACTGTGAGTCAGCCCCTTACTGGTGACCTACACTGTGAGTCAGCCCCTTACTGGTGACCTACACTGTGAGTGAGCGCCTTACTTGTGACCTACACTGTGAGTCAGCCCCTTACTGGTGACCTACACTGTGAGTCAGCCCCTTACTGGTGACCTACGCTGTGAGTGAGCACCTTACTGGTGATCTACACTGTGAGTCAGCCCCTTACTGGTGACCTACACTGTGAGTGAGCACCTTACTGGTGACCTACACTGTGAGTCAGCCCCATACTGGTGACCTACACTGTGAGTCAGCCCCTTACTGGTGACCTACACTGTGAGTGAGCACCTTACTGGTGACCTACACTGTGAGTGAGCGACTTACTGGTGACCTACACTGTGAGTCAGCCCCTTACTGGTGACCTACACTGTGAGTGAGCACCTTACTGGTGACCTACACTGAGTGGGCACATTGATGGTGACCTATACTGAGTGGGCACATTAATGGTGACGTACACAGAGTGGGCACATTAATGGTGACGTACACAGAGTGGGCACATTAATGGTGACGTACACAGAGTGGGCACATTAATGGTGACTACACTGGAGTGGGCACATTAATGGTGACCTACGAGGCTATGGTGACCTACTGTGGTGAGCACCTTACTGGTGATCTACACTGAGTGGGCACATTAATGGTGACGTACACAGAGTGGGCACATTAATGGTGACGTACACAGAGTGGGCACATTAATGGTGACCTACACTGTGAGTGGGCACATTAATGGTGACCTACACTGTGAGTGAGCACCTTACTGGTGATCTACACTGAGTTGGCAAATTAATGGTGACCTACACTGTGAGTGGGCACAATAATGGTGACCTACACTGTGAGTGAGCACCTTACTGGTGATCTACACTGAGTTGGCACATTAATGGTGACCTACACTGTGAGTGATCACCTTACTGGTGACCTACACTGAGTGGGCACATTAATGGTGACCTATACTGAGTGGGCTTATTAATGGTGACTTACACTCCATCATCATAGAGCATCTGTCAGATTCGCTCAACCTTCAACTAATGAGCAGCTTGCTCAGTCTCATGTCCTCCTCCGAGGATGAGCTGAACGATGGTGAGGATGACCTGAACGATGGTGAGGATGAGTTGAAGGATGGTGAGGATGAGTTGAGGTTTGAAGGGCAAACTGTTTTTTTTCTCCTAAGATCAATTTATCAAACGTTAACGTTTCCCTGATCATTCATTCTCATCAGGAGAAATCGATAATTACATTGATGTACATAGTAGCAAAGAACAGTTGTTGTTTTCAAGTTTAAATATGAAAATAAGTTTAAAACATTAAAAAAACTACAAAAAATAATCGAGAAGAATATGGTACCTAAGGAGTAACTTTATCCTGGAGACTCTTCAGTCCAATACAGATAAAAGGCGGTGGGAGACTTGGTAGTCAGTCCCTCAGATGAAGCAGTTGGAGACGGCATCACAAAGGGGCAGAGCTCACTAGGGAAACTAGGTTGAAACTGTACGAGAATTCTCTGGTCGAAGATTCCTAGATGTTGCTGTGTCACAGTAGAATAATATTCATGGTTTAATGTGTGTTAGGAAGAATCTTGCTGAGGGAGATTCCTGTTGGGGAAAGAGTCGTGTTGGAAAGAGTCATGTTGGGAAGAGTCGTGTGGAGAAGAGTCGTGTGGGGAAGAGTCGTGTGGGGAAGAGTCGTGTGGGGAAGAGTCGTGTGGGGAAGAGTCGTGTGGGGAAGAGTCGTGTGGGGAAGAGTCGTGTGGGGAAGAGTCGTGTGGGGAAGAGTCGTGTGGGGAAGAGTCGTGTGGGAAGAGTCGTGTGGGAAGAGTCGTGTGGGGAAGAGTCGTGTGGGAAGAGTCGTGTGGGAAGAGTCGTGTTGGGAAGAGTCGTGTGGGGAAGAGTCGTGTGGGGAAGAGTCGTGTGGGGAAGAATCGTGTGGCGAAGATTCCTGTTGGGGTAAGAGTCGTGTGGGGAAGAGTCGTGTGGGCAAGAGTCGTGTGGGAAGAGTCGTGTGGGGAACAGTACCTAGATCCTTCCTAGACCACAATAATTTAATTATAACAACCAGACTCCATTTAAAGCTTCTCAACACATAATTTCTCAATGTAACTTTGACTTTGATTCAAATTTTTTTATTCCGCTAAGTATGAACATTTGAAGTTCAACAAACTGCATTTAATGAATAAATTTTTAAATTACTGACGGTCTACTTGCTCATTCACCTGCAACTGATCCCAGGCTGCACCAACAGCAGAAATATGTAATTAGCGAGAGATAATGACAGTCAGAGATTTTCATTTGTCATTGTCAAAGAGAAAGAGAATTTCCTATAAATTATAGGTGGTTTCTACTATTGTAGGTGATTTTTGATGGATGTAGGTGGTTCCTACTAATTCTAGGTGATTTGTGACGGATGTAGGAGGTTCCTACTAATTCTAGGTGATTTTTAATGATTTTAGGTAGTTCTTACTAATTCTAGGAGAATTTTGTACTCATTCTAGGTTATATTACCAATTCTGCTCATCTAGGTGGTTCCTTCTAGGTAGTTCCAGTTACTTCTATGTAATTACTGCCAGTTCTAGGTACGTAGTTTCTAGGCCCCAGTTTCTCTCAGGTGTGTACTCGGGATGGGCAGAAGCTTCATGATCTCCGCCAATCCCTCTTTTATCAGCTTTCATTTTGTCCTCTACAGAATGTAGTCCATCCTCGGGAGAAAACGGAATTGGTAGCACATCATCGTAAGGGTCTCTGGTTTATGCGCCTAATCGGGGATCGGATGAACGGTATTCTTTTTAGCGGAGAATTCATTTATGTTCACACTACAAAAGTGCATGATGGTCTCTGGGTATCCTGCACATCATAGGTATTGCGATCGTCGTTGAAGGTTTCCTCAGGCTCAGCCAATCACGTAATCCATTCGAACAAGTTGGACTCGATACGGCATAAGTTGCCAGCGACCCTATAAACCCCCAACAAGAAGATTCGAATAAGCACTGCAAATTACACGAGAGTTGAAGTTTGGGGGATAAATGAAGGAGTTACTTCTCTGGTCGACAGAGACACACTTTGCTATATTACGTTGAGTCGTCCATCGCCTCAGATATAATACTACAGATGTGCAACAGCTTCATTTAAATCACCGATCAAATCCAAAATTCCACCAAAACTGAATCTTTTATTTTTGCTGAAGAACCAAGAATATGAGCAAGTTTGAGTTCTTTCCCAACACTAAATGATGAATTTCGGTATAAATCGTTCAAATGATGTAGGTTTCTATGTATTTTCTCTACTTAAATCAGCTTTTTATATTTATTATCTATGGAGCAAGAAAGTGACATATCTCTTTTATTTTAAACAGTGCCAACATTGACTGTAAAAGGCAAAGAAATGTGATTGATCTTTCTCGAAAACTATTCTCGTTAGAGAAAAAACAAAAGCGGTTTTAAAACCAGCTTTAAAACACCTGTATACCTCACTAAAAAATTATCTAATGAAAATTTGTTGCTCACCATTGTTATTCTGTTTTTTACTAAGGCTAAATTTTTTTTTAAATAATCTTGTTTCTGTATTTTTTTTTTTTGGAAGAGCGTGGCCTTAGACTTCGTAAAAATTACGCTTTGTAAAAATTATGCTTGACAAAAATGCAAATGAATCTTGTGCAGTGTCCCGACTTTGCAAATTGAATCTCTGCTGAAGTGTCCCACTCTGGCAGGTGCTGGAGTTGTTGGAGGCAGATGGTGGAGTTGTTGGAGGCAGTTGTGAGAGTTTTTGGAGGTTGGTGGTGGAGTTTTTGGAGGTAGGTATTGGGATTTGTTGGAGAGGTGGTGATGGTGATAGTGATGGTGAAGGTAATGATGGTGGTGGTGGTAGTGGCAGAGGTGGGGGGCTGTTAGTGGTGGTAGCGATGGTTGAGGCGGTGGTAGTGGTGGTAGCTATGGTTTGTCAGTTTGTCTGTTTTCCTGTCTGTCTGTCTGTCTCTCTCTCTCTTCATCTGTTTTGAGTGTTATTTAACCAGGGAGGTCTATAATACATATTAATAAATCTGGAATTCACTTAATATAAACTGAGTTGTGAATAATTACATTCCTCAGAGAGCCAGTGTGTATGTGTGGGTATGTGTGGGTATGTGTATGTGTGTGTATGTGTGGGTATGTGTGGGTATGTGTGTGTGTGTTCGTGTGTGTGTGTGTGTGCGTGTGTGTGTGCGTGTGTGTGTGTGTGTGTGTGTTTTGTGATTGTGTATGAGTGTGCAATTCAATATTTGCAGTTACAGGGTCATGTCCTGTCCCATAAGAACTGAGCTTCCACTTACTTCACCCATAACTATACCAAATGCATCCATTTGTACACTTCCTGCTGAGTGTTCGTCCTCGCCTCTGTGATTGAATCTTCTGTCTCTTTCATCTCTATCTCTATTCTATCCCTAGCTTTCCTTTCTCTCTCTCTCTCTCCATGATTATTCGGTTCATGCATGCTTTTCCATCTCGTTATCAGCACACACAATGCCAGTTGGTAAGACACTCGGAGTGCCAGTTGGTAAGACACTCGGAGTGCCAGTTGGTAAGACACTCGGAGTGCCAGTTGGTAAGACACTCTGAGTGCCAGTTGGTAAGACACTCAGAGTGCCAGTTAGTAAGACACTCAGAGTGCCAGTTGGTAAGACACTCAGAGTGCCAGTTAGTAAGACACTCAGAGTGCCAGTTGGTAAGACACTCAGAGTGCCAGTTGGTAAGACACTCGGAGTGCCAGTTGGTAAGACACTCAGAGTGCCAGTTGGTAAGACACTCAGAGTGCCAGTTGGTAAGACACTCAGAGTGCCAGTTGGAAAGACACTCAGAGTGCCAGTTAGTAAGACACTCAGAGTGCCAGTTAGTAAGACACTCAGAGTGCCAGTTGGTAAGACACTCAGAGTGCCAGTTAGTAAGACACTCAGAGTGCCAGTTGGTAAGACACTCAGAGTGCCAGTTGGTAAGACACTCGGAGTGCCAGTTGGTAAGACACTCAGAGTGACAGTTGGTAAGACACTCAGAGTGCCAGTTGGTAAGACACTCAGAGTGCCAGTTGGAAAGACACTCAGAGTGCCAGTTAGTAAGACACTCAGAGTGCCAGTTGGTAAGACACTCAGAGTGCCAGTTGGTAAGACACTCAGAGTGCCAGTTGGTAAGACACTCAGAGTGCCAGTTGGTAAGACACTCAGAGTGCCAGTTGGTAAGACATTCAGAGTGCCAGTTGGTAAGACACTCAGAGTGCCAGTTAGTAAGACACTCAGAGTGCCAGTTGGTAAGACACTCAGAGTGCCAGTTGGTAAGACACTCAGAGTGCCAGTTGGTAAGACACTCAGAGTGCCAGTTGGTAAGACACTCAGAGTGCCAGTTGGTAAGACACTCAGAGTGCCAGTTGGTAAGACACTCCCAGAAACTGTAAACGCAATCTTCATTAACATTGAGTCTTCCATAAGTAAGTGGGAGTAGGTCTGGCTACTGTTAATTTTTTGTTAGTTTTACTGTGTCTTTAAGCCTCCCACCGTAAAGAAAAAGAAGAAGAAGAAGAAGAAGGAGAAGAAAGAGATAGAGAGAGAGAAAAAAAAAGGTTGTCTTCCCTATTCTCATTACGTCTTGCTTTTCCGTTTTTAGTTTTCCACTTCCTCCTCGTTTCCACCCTTCCTCCTTCCGTCCTTCTCTCACCCTCTCCTATCCATTACGCTCTTCCTTCTTCCACTTCAGTCATCTCTCTCCTTTTCTAACACCTGTTTCAAAGTTTATTTAATTTTGCCCCTTGTCTTTTCTGTCTCTCATTTTTATTTATGTCTTTCCACTGTTTTTATTTCATTGTTTTTTCTGTCATTTGTGTATGTCTACTCTCTATTGAAAATCATTCCCACTTGCCCTCATCCTTTCACTCTTTCCCCTCCCCTCATTATCGTCCATTCTTTCCCTATTTCTCATCCTCTTGTCTTTTCCCTTCCTCCCTCCCTCCACTCATTTCCTAATTCTTCTCCAGTGACGAAAATTGATAGGGAAAATCATAAGCATTTAAACATCGATTACAGCCACTTTGGCGTCTTTAAAAATTGTCATATGAATATATATATATATATATATATATATATATATATATATATATATATATATATATATATATATATATATATATATATATGTTCATTTACTCAGCCTTCATATTCTTCTTGCTTGTCTCTTTTATCCATTCCTTCTTACACACCCATCCTTCCTACTACCCCCATTCCACCCACCCTTCCTTACCTTGCCTTCTTACCCATTCTTCCTACCCATCCCTCTTTTACCTCCACCATCCCCACAATCAACTCAGCTACAACGTTGCTAACAACGGCTGAGTACAATTAGTTAACTTCGTCAGCAGACTCAGCACTGGTTGATCAGGTCCTGATCCACCGCGAGGCCTGGTCATGGATCGTGCCGCGTGGTCGTTGACCCCCCCGAGGCAACCCCCAGGTATACTCAGTGGTCTTGGCTAGTCTGTTGGCTGCCTGGAACCAATCATCAAAACACACCCAATTGCTCCTTTCATATATTAATTACCTCCGAACATTTATCAGTAATTGCACCTTATTAAGAATGGCGGATTGTAAAAGAAAAAATACGAATGTAACACGCAAACACACAAACATTTTTCCATGCTGTTTACCCTAGCCGAATTTTGCCGAAATTGGCTTATTCTCCAGCGTAAGATTTTTTCCCCCTTAGTTACCAGAGAGTTTATTTCTGGCCTCATTTCAGCAACAATTATTCCGCACATTATACAAAAAATAATGTCTCCTATTAAAATAACTAATACTAATCTAGTTTATTGTCTTCGCTCCCATGTTAAGTTGTATCAAGTTACAGCAGTTTTAGCACGGGTGGGTTACCTTGTTAAGTCAATTTTGGGGCAATTATAATAATTGCGTTCCATGTTTATTCTCATGAATATTTTATCTATTTTGTTTGATTTTTTTTAATAAAAATATATTCTATTTACAAAATTCTGCTATTTTAAAAGACAGGTTAAAGAGCATTGTACCTCCTTGTACCTCCTCACAAAATGCTTGAGTCTGCCCAGGTTGACATATTTCCTAAGATGTGCTCCTTCATATGATAATCCTATACTGCACGAATATGACAGTATCCTGAGGCAGATCTTTACTAAAGTACTTAACCTTACTCTAGAAGATGGGCAGTGGGACCAAGCTACACTCCCAGTCAGACTAGGAGGCATTGGTGTCCGCAAGTCATCTCAGATTGCTCTACCTGCTTTCCTGTCTTCATGCATTGCATCCAGAGGGCTTGTAGCAGCAATTCTCCCTGAACATCTTAGGGACACGATTGGAATCCATGACCAAAAGTTCGTTGATGGAGCCAGGATCTGGGATAACCTAACAGGCTCTGAAACCAGGCCTGCTCCCCCCAACAACTACAAACAGTCGCACTGGGATGGCCCAATAGTAGATAATATAGCCTCAGCAATGCTTCAGAGTGTGTCAGGGAAGGATAGAGCCCGCCTACTTGCAGTGAGAGCTCCTCATGCAGGGGACTTTCTTTTGGCTGTTCCCAACTCCAGCCTTGGCACACGCCTCGACCCACAGACCATCCGCATTAGTGTTGCCCTTCGACTTGCCGCCCCTATTCTCGCCGAACACAGGTGTATTTGTGGCAGTGAAGCAGCAGACCGATTCGGGTACCATGGTCTTGTGTGTCGTAAATCCGAGGGAAAGATTGCAAGACATGAAGAGGTTAATAACATTATCAAGAGGAGCCTCACAACAGCCGGATGCCCAGCAGTAAGGGAACCACCCCAACTATGCAGATCTGATGGCAACCAAAAGCGTCCAGATGGTATCACCCTTCAAGCCTGGACAGACGGCAAGCAGGTGGTGTGGGACTACACATGTGCATCTACCTTGGCTGATACCTATCTCCAGTACACCAGGGAGGAAGGAGGGGCTGCTGCCACCTTCAGGGAGTCCCAGAAGTCGAGAAAATATGGAGAACTTGCCCATCATTATATGTTTGTTCCCATAGGCTCAGAGACCCTTGGCTCATGGGGAAAGAGTGCATCTAAGTTCCTCAAGGAGCTGGGCAAAAGACTCAACAGGGTAACTAGGGATCCCAGGGCAGCTAGTTTTCTGTTCCAGCGACTCAGCGCTGCTGTTCAGAGGGTAATGCATGCTGTATTCTGGCACGCGCACCAGCTCGGAAGAGCTGGATGAGATTTTCGCATTATAATCAGTGACAAAGATGTAACAATATGTACTAGACATGTATCTCTCACCTCGTGTACTGTATATGCCATCTTTATATCAACAATGTATCTCTCAAATCTTTTGTACCATATTATGTAATAAAACATACCTATTGGTAAAAAAAAAAAATTAAAAGATGGGTGGTAGGAGAAGTGGAATATTCAAATGGCATCAGGAAGAAATCCAAATATTCTTCCTTGAAGCCTTTTATCCACTTCTCCGAGGCTATGGGTCCCACAATTTGTACCAGAGGTGGACCCCATCCTATATATATATATATATATATATATATATATATATATATATATATATATATATATATATATATATATATATATATAATCCACATCTACAGTATAACATCCAAGGAGAATAGGGATAGCAGGTGTATAGAGACTCGTAAATACCACTCTCTCTGCCCAGGACGCGACCCACGACAGTCGAATAGCAGCCAGGTACCTATTTACCAGGTGATGAGCAGAGGCAACAGGTCCCAGGGAACTCACCAACACACAGCTGAGGGGCTCATCCCCTCAGAATTACCTCTCTACTACTTCTGCTGTCTCTAGCACTGTCTCACTCACCGCAGTTCAAACTTCTGTTGTTGAAAAAAAAAAGAGTCGTCCCCGGTTGCCTTAGCTTTTAATCTCTGACATTTCAACCCATTGTATTAATTTATGCTAATTGAAAACAAAACAATGATGTATATTTGTCTCATGTTATAAAGCTAGGCAAAATTTAAAAGTCATATGCTCCATAATAAATAACGATCTCTTGGCCATTTAAGCGAGTAGTAATTACTCTTTAAGGGTGGTTTCAAAGTGAGTTATAGTTGCATTTCCGACTTTCTGCTCCCCACTCGACAGTAAGAGAATGTTATGGTGACTTCATGAAGGGTAAAGGTGGTGGTAGATATTTTTGTTATTTTAAATGATTACATTTGACGGGGATGAGAGGGAAAGAGAAGAGAGAGAGAGAGAGAGAGAGAGAGAGAGAGAGAGAGAGAGAGAGAGAGAGAGAGAGAGAGAGAGAGAGAGAGAGAGAGAGAGATGGACGTCCTCTCATTGGCGTCCTAATGCTTCTGAGTTCACTCTAGGAAATTAATCCCCTCATTTCACTCACTTGGTCTCAGACCTCAACCAAGGAAGAAAAGACAGGCCAAACAGAACTGAAGACAAACAACAGAGAGTGAAGACATGACTAGGTGACTCTCTCTTAATAGAGAAAGAGAAAGGTTAACAGGGAACTATCACACTGGTTCAGCTTGGTAACCTCGGCTTAGAGGCTGAACTTAAAACTCACAGATTAGTCTCAGATTCTACATACTAAGCCCAAATCTCACGAACATATCTTAGAAATTAAAGTACGAACTTAAAGCAAGCAAAACAGAGCTCAAATTTCATTAGAAACAGAGCTCAAATTTCATTCGACTGAGCATAGAACACAAAGCAGCAAGCTCAAAGCTGACACACTAAAACTAGAGATCACAGATTGCGTATTTCAGCGAATTCAACTTTCACGAATGTCGCGTCATACAGAGAATCATAAGAATATAAAGTGTAGGTAATTGCTTCCTTTACAGCTGTGAGTTGGAGGATTCAACTCTCTCTCTCTCTCTCTCTCTCTCTCTCTCTCTCTCTCTCTGTTGATGTTTGTTAATTAGATTCAAGATTAAAGATACTTGTGCCTCAAAGTCAACATTGAATGTGACTAAATTAAAAAGATACTTGTCCATCAAAGGTACTTGTCCATCAAAGATACTTACCCATCAAAGATACTTGTCCATCAAAGATACTTGTCCATCAAAGATACTTGTCCATCAAAGATACTTGTCCATCAAAGATACTTACCCATCAAAGATACTTGTCCATCAAAGATACTTGTCCATCAAAGATACTTGTCCATCAAAGGTACTTGTCCATCAAAGGTACCTGTGCTTCAAAGATACTTGTCCATCAAAGATACCTGTGGATCAAAGATACTTGTCCGTAGAAGATACTTGTCCGTTAAAGATATTTGACTGTTGGAGTGCGCACTGTATTTGACCGCGTTAACACGGGCAAAAAATACGCACTTCGGTTGACGGAATTGCTCCTGTAACCGGTTACGTATTTGACAGTGAGCCTCCAACCTGTTATTCTGAATTTACAAATGTTATCCAACCTCATCTCATTGACAGTCTGAGATCCATCATCCTACCTCAGCTCATTTACAAAGGAAGATCTATTATCCTATCTCAACTCATTTACAAATTTAGATTTGTTATCCTCTCTCAGTTCCTTACAAATTCCATGTTGATCTAAGGCATACTACCACTCACCAAAAATCTGGTTCACAACAGTCACTAGCACCCAGGTACCTATTGACTGCTAGGTATGCAGGGGCAACAGGCGTAGTAGAGAGGTATGCTCATTAGTCTCGGCTCTCCCGAAATTGAGCCCAGGCTCCTTCGGTTGTGATCCAAAAGCTCCACCATTTAATAACAAACCATCAACATGCCTACAGAAAACAAAGACCAATTAAAATACTCGTAAAAATCTAAAACAATTACTTATTTTTAAAAGACATGTCCACAAGTTTTATTTGAGTTTATTTCCGTCGTTTCAGTCTGTGCGGTTGTTTCTAAATGGGAATAAAATGGCTAATTAGCCAGAATTCAGCTTGGTAAATGACATTTTCGGATTCTACGTCTCCAAATTAGGTTACAAAAAAGAAGCGCTTCTACCCGGGCTTCGCCCTAACATAACTATAAGCAATTTTTATGTGATAAAAATGCCACTGGTCTGTACTGTGCTGTGTTGTTGTGGCCAGAGGCTATGTTATGAGGGCTGGGTGGTATGCTGCGTCTAATGCGCTATTTTGTGTTACATTGTATGCTCTATATTATGTTGAATTTTTAGTGCTATGCATTTCGTGTTATATGGTATGTGTTATGTTTTATTTTATGCGCTACGTAATTTGACCACCATGCTACAAACACCAGGGACCCAGTAAATACACACAATAATGCGACCAGCCGGGTTCTATATATATATATATATATATATATATATATATATATATATATATTCAGTATACTCATTTTTCTTACACTACGACACTCGAAATTTACATGTTTTACTCAGGCTTGCAAATCACCAGTTAACTGACAAACGTAAACCTCTCTGAGTGCTGTAGACTAGGAGTTAGAGATAGAGTTACCAAGAAAGCTAGAGAGATCATGAGGGTTTACGATCGGTGTGAGTATGCAGTATCAATACCCAGATATGCGTCAGCTCGTATAGCTTGTCTTACCAGTGTGGACGTAAGTCCCGGGTTATTAAGAGTAGCTCAGTAGCAGGTGGCATTCAATTGACGGGGGTCTAGTTTCACATGAAGGATATCGGAGAAATGTGAAATTACTTACGATTTACAAGAGCGAGAGGGAAGAATCGAACCTGAGGCTTAGTGTGAGTCCCATACTCGACTACACGAACAACCAGGATAATTAACTGCAAGTTTGTGATGGTC
>WNWK01000837.1:360000-362500 GCA_009830355.1 Cherax destructor
TTGGGAATACTCATTAGGGTATTCTCATTGGGGTATACTCATTGGGGTATACTCATTGAGTATACTCATTGGAATATACTCACTGGGGGTATTCTCATTGGGAATACTCATCAGGGTATTCTCATTGGGGTATACTCATTGGGGTATACTCATTGGGGTATACTCATTGGGGTATACTCATTGGGGTATACTCATCAGGGTATACCCGGCTCACTGGCGTATGCTCATTAGGGTATACTCGTGTTCATGCTGATGCTGAAGGCAAGGAACGCACAGCAGAATGAAAGTTAAGACACTGTGGTTGGAACAATGCCATGGTTGGAACAATACCCTGGCTGGAACAATACCCTGGCTGGAACAATACCCTGACTGGAACAATACCCTGGCTGGAACAATACCCTGGCTGGAACAATACCCTGACTAGAACAATACACTGGCTGGAACAATACTCTGGCTGGAACAATACCCTGGCTGGAACAATACCTTGGCTGGAACAATACACTGGCTGGAACAATACCCTGGCTGGAAAAATACTCTGGCTGGAACAATACTCTGGCTGGAACAATGCCCTGGCTGGAACAATACCCTGACTAGAACAATGCCCTGGCTGGAACAATACCCTGGCTGGAACAATACCCTGGCTGGAACAATACCCTGGCTGGAACAATACCCTGACTAGAACAATGCCCTGGCTGGAACAATACCCTGACTAGAACAATGCCCTGGCTGGAACAATACTCTGGCTGGAACAATACCCTGGCTGGAACAATACCCTGGCTGGAACAATACCCTGGCTGGAACAATACCCTGGCTGGAACAATACCCTGGCTGGAACAATACCCTGGCTGGAACAATACTCTGGCTGGAACAATACCCTGGCTGGAACAATACCCTGGCTGGAACAATACCCTGGCTGGAACAATACCCTGGCTGGAACAATACCCTGGCTGGAACAATACTCTGGCTGAAACAATACTCTGGCTGGAACAATACCCTGACTGGACCAATACCCTGGCTGGAACAATACCCTGACTGGAACAATACCCTGGCTGGAACAATACCCTGACTAGAACAATGCCCTGGCTGGAACAATACCCTGACTAGAACAATGCCCTGGCTGGAACAATACTCTGGCTGGAACAATACCCTGGCTGGAACAATACCCTGGCTGGAACAATACCCTGGCTGGAACAATACCCTGGCTGGAACAATACCCTGGCTGGAACAATACCCTGACTGGAACAATACTCTGGCTGGAACAATACTCTGGCTGGAACAATACCCTGACTGGAACAATACCCTGGCTGGAACAATACCCTGACTGGAACAATACCCTGACTGGAACAATACCCTGACTGGAACAATTCGCAAACACCCCTAAAATAAAAAGAAAATAATTAAAAGATGTTTCGACGATAGTGAAACAAGTTTCGATCCTCTGGTGGCACTTGTCCCTGGGAGGAAAAAAGAAAAAGACCCAGACCGAAACTGAAGAGCAGTTAAAACGGCACGAAAATAAAGGACACGTGGCGGCTAAATTTTCCTCCCAAGATAACCGTAATGATAACACAAGGCAGTAAGTGGGGGATAACCAAGCCACGAATAGCCCCCGTGGGCGGCCGGGGGAGCAATTCAACACGACTGTCGTTGCACTTACCTCGCCCTTAATTAGCAATTTAAAACGACTAGGGGACGAGGGGAGGGATGGTGGTGGGGCAGCAAGACATGGGAGATGTTGGAGACCGCACGCAGAAAATTCCCTCCCCCATTACCGCATCTGGGGAGAATTAACCTGCAAATTACAAGGGCCCCCATTGTCAACATTTCTTCCCCGTTCCAGCAGGAACTTAAACCCCGCTGCTTTAAACTTTAAATCTTTCGTGTGGGGGATCCTAATTGACTCACTGTTTATTCTTTCTCCATGCCATTAGCAGAAAGCACTCTGGATATACTACGAACGCACACACACACACACACACACACACATATATATATATATGTGTGTGTGTGTGTGTGTGTGTGTGTGTGTGTGTGTGTGTGTGTGTGTGTGTGTGTGTGTATGTGTGTGTGTGTGTGTATGTGTGTGTGTATGTGTGTGTGTGTATGTGTGTGTTTGTATGTGTGTGTGTATGTGTGTGTGTATGTGTGTGTGTGTATGTGTGTGTGTATATGTGTGTGTGTGTATGTGTGTGTGTGTATGTGTGTGTGTGTACTTCCATATATAATTTTTAGGTTTCGCAAGCCCACTTCCTGTCTACTGTTTTTCCCTCTCTTCCGTCTATCTCTCACTTCTTTCATCCCTCTCTCTATCTCTTACCTCTTCTTTTTCTTCCTCTCAAATGCCTTCCCAACTTCCTCATCGCCTCTACTCCCTCTCTTTCTTCTTTCTCGCCACTTTCTCTTCTTTAGCCTTCTAATTCCTCTTTTATCTATGCATCCTCACCCAGTTTCTCTTCACCTCGGTCTTCCCCCCCCCTTACTTCCTCTTTCTTCAACTGTT
>WNWK01000837.1:367500-373127 GCA_009830355.1 Cherax destructor
ACAGGGAAGAGTTATGTATAATTCATTTGTATACTCGACCAATAGAGATTATTAGTTTTTTTTAATATTCTTTGATTAAATAATTTTAATGGGCATAACTGAGAAGGTACTAATTATATTTCAATACTTCGTTAAAGCTTGAATCTCATTTAGGAAAAAATAATAAGTGATTGAAGTATTCTAGACTCTAGAATTTAATTTTGGGGGTAAAGTGACTCTCATTGTGCATAAACTGAGATATGGTTATTTAGTTAATTAGCTCTAAAGCCGTCGACTACACGAGGGTCATTAAGGCTTCAGGGGCATCTCTTCACCACCGGTCTAGAAAAACTTAATTCTTATAATAGATATTAAAACTAAACCCCAAATTCACATACACTGAAGAACATACACCTCTCGGTGTATAGACAAAGTTTATTTATATATATATAAGTGTATAACTATATATTATAACGCTATACGTGAGAGGGCTATTATTGCTTTTAATTAAAAAATATTGAAAAGCAAATGTTTTTTTCACGTTCGTTTTAAAGAAAATAATTTTCGAATAAATATGAAAGCGAATGAATACTTTCTCCTCCCCCCCCCATCACTGTTTTTGAAAGTTGCGTTTCAGTGTGCGTAATAATTTCAGTAATCAGTAGGCAATATAACCTTTTAAGAGAGGGAGAACTGTGTTAGCAGGAGATTCTCTAGACTGGATATTAAACTCTCTGAATGAGGACGCAAAAGAGAGATATTTTTTAAGATAATAACGAGGTCTATAGCCGTGGTCTAAATTGTGAATGCTAATCGTACGCCCCCGTTCGTGAAGCGGATGCGTACAGGGAGAGAGAGTTACGCAAGAAAGGGAATAAAGAGGAATAAACAGAGATAGAAACATAAGATTGGGAATAAAGATTAAGAGTGAAAGACAGAAGCACGTAAGATAAGGTATAAAAAGGAATAAACATATGAGATAGAAACACGTAATATTGGAGATAAAGATAAATAAGAGGGAGAGAGACAAGCACGTAAGAAAGGAATAAAGAGAAATAGAGACACAGTGACAATATACAACGAAATGAAGAAGTAAAAGGGGAGAAGCAAAAGCGACAGTAGCGAGAAAATGACAATTAAATATAAAGAGATAAACGAAAAAGCAAATCTGAAGAGAGAGAGAGAGACAGGAAAACAGATGTGTGACTAATGAGAGGAAATAAAAGAATAAAGGAATAAAAAGCTAAAGAAAAAAAAAAGAGACAGATAAATGAGGAACAGATGGACTGGTAACTATGGTTACAATTGTTGTAGGAGTGAGAATAACAACTAGAGATACAGCACTCTAATATGCACCACTCTCTTGGATGGCCTGCACCTACCTACCTCTTCTCTACTCCATCCACTCTACGAATTCTACACGCAGTATAGGATAATGTATGTCAGGTGGCCTAAGACCACAACCTGGCCTTGCTTCGTGGACAGCAAGAACACACAAATTATACCACAAGACGGGCAGTTGTAAGAAAAAAATAACATTTCTTCGTCAGTCATTCTTTTCTCGACGGAGATAGATTATGACGACGTTTCGGTCTGACTTAGATCATGTAAACAGTCCAAATCGGTGCGAAACGTCGTCATAAGTTTGTGCTATGTGAAGGGTTATTTGTGTATTGTGAGAAATGGTTTTGAGGTAATCAGCCCCTCAGCCTGGAATCGATGTGATGGACTGATCACATCGATTCCAGGCTGAGGGACTGATTACCTCAAACTCCTCCTCTCCTTACACATTTTTGCTTTGTATAGGACTGATGAGGCCACTGTGTGGCGAAACGTTTCTTCAATAAAGATTCCCACATGTTGTATAAGTGTCTCAATCTTCTATTTGTGTATAGTTTCACATTGTGAAAAATCAAGTCAGCAGACTGTCACTTCAGAATTAGATACGTGAACTTAGCTAAGGGAACATTTCTTAGTTTCCGTAGCTGTTGTTGTGCCTAGTAGGGAGGTGCCGCTTCAAGTTTCCTCTTTAAATGTGGGTTATATGTGAAATGTTCCAACCACGGTGTTGTTCCAGATATAGTGTTGTTCCAGCCACGGTGTTGTTCCAGCCACAGCGTTGTTCCAGCCACAGCGTTGTTCCAGTCACTGTGTTGTTCCAACCACGGTGTTGCTCCAAGCACTGTAGTCATTAACCGTTAATGATTAAGGAGTTACGGTGAAGGATACACAGTCAGACAAGAACTAAATGGGAGACAAAAGTACTAGGAAGAAATAAACAAACGGGAAGACACACCCAAACGGAAGAAAACAGACAAACGGCAAACGGGAAGAGGAACTCCAGGAGATGGGCTCTGTTACTAGCCTTAGTGCTTCGCCACGGGACTATACAAGATGTATGACTCAAGAAGCAAGACGGAATATGCAAGAAGCAAGACGGAATAAGCAAGAAGCAAGATGGGATATACAGGAAGCAAGAGGCAAGACGCAATCAATGAAAAACTAAAAGCTGGCTCGTTCCTCGGTGAGAGGGAGGGTGGGGGAGAGATTAGAACTCCCGGCTCACAACCGAAAGACCCGGGTTCAATCCCGGTAGGATGGAGACGCATGGGCAAATCTCCTTACGCCTGAGGTACCTCTTTTCACCGAGCATTAATTAGGTACTCGGATATGTGGTGGTACGTAAGTAACTAAATTAACCACAACGTTTCGCCCACACTCGCTTGATATAAACACACATTTTGGTTAATAAATATATAAGCTGCCTCTAAGTGTCATTGCCTTCACCAGGTACCTGGGTTTTAGCCGACCGTTGTTGGTAGTATTCTGAGGGGTGGTAATATACACTAATTAAGGTCTGGTCTTTGAAATGAGCTTAGTTAAGATAATAGCTCTTCGTCTGCAAATGAGCTGAGGCAAATAACAGCTCTCAGACTATAAATGAGCTGAGGCAAGATAACAGCTGTTAGAGTGTAAATGAGACGAGGAAGGATAACAGCTCAGAACATGCAAACACATGTATAATATGTATAATTAACATGTAAACCCCCTTAAAAAATATTTTTTTTTTGTAAATAAAACAAAAACACACGAGGAGATAAACAAATCAACAGCGTACAAATCAGCATCAGGCACAACAAATTTATTCGAAATAGAAAACGTGGACCTTAAAAAAATATAGAACAGATAACAAATCGTTGTATTACATCTCGAAATTCATGATTTAAATGCCAAAATTTCGTCCATATAACATTCCAGAGCAATTATCGAAAAAAATAATAATTGTCCCTACTCGTGTAAAGTGTAATTGATGATCTATTTTCCTTTTTTTTACACCCTGATTATAGGGGGGGGGGATATATTTATAAATATTTGAATTATTACCAGATTATTATGATTATTATTATTATTATTATTATTATTATTATTATTATTATTATTATTATTATTGGTGACAGGTTGCTCGTCAGAGCTGCCAACAGCAGATGGTAAATCATACCAGTGTTATAAATACTGTTTACTTAGAGGTAATGTGGTAGCCCTGGGAAGTTTATATATACACGTATATATATATATATATATATAATATATATATATATATATATATATATATATATATATATATATATATATATATATATATATATATATATATATATATATATTTTGTGTGTGTGTGTGTGTGTGTGTTAATACAGTATCATAATAATGGCTATCGTGATTCTGTCCAATATTCTTCTTTGTAATTTGAATATTATTTCCCTGGACCCAGAGTTATATGTTCAAGGCTCTGCCTCCCTGCCAGCAGCCTGTGTCAGGAAAATATTGAGCAATATTTTCTGTGAGCCTTACAAACTTTTCTTAAAATTAAAATTCAGAGGAAAACTTTTTTTCATTGTTCCTAACAATAAATTACATTTATTTATGGTTAAATAATATAAATATATATATATATATATATATATATATATATATATATATATATATATATATATATATATATATATATATATATATATATATATATATATATATATATATATATGTGTGTGTGTGTGTGTGTGTGTGTATAAGTACAGTATACAAACACACGAATTTTCCGTGCCCTCAAACAATCTTACATAAATGACTTACCTAATCTTACTATTTAACACAGAGTGACTTAAAGAAATAGGCTCACTTTAGACGACGTTTCGCTCTTTACTGGGCCATTAGGGAGAAATGGTCCATGACGGACCGAAACCTCGTCTACCATAACCTCTCCAAAGCGAGGTGGTTGTTTATGACCTTGAGTCACGGCAGTAACATTGTTTGCCTCTCGTTGATGAATGTAATTGTTGTGGAAGACAGTTTAAAATAGGTCACGGTGGGGAGGGTGGATGGGGGACGTAGTGTCCCGGGCATTAGCAGTGTAATGCCGGGTTCCTTGTGTTCCCTCAGGGAGGACAACAACAGGACAGCGAGGCGAGGCGCTGTCATTACGAGGCTGTCGAGGGGGTCATTCCGCTGGACCGGGATGGAATCGCGAATGTTTCTTGAGGTGAAGTGGACAACGAGGGCCCCTTCTTAGATAACGAGCAGGAGGGTAATTATCACTTTTTTGGCCCACTTACCCTCTTCCTCTGTCTCTCTTTCTCTCCCTCTTTATTCTCCTTCTCATTATTTACTCATACCACTCGCTGTGCAAGCCATAAAATAAGCTAACTAGATCTCATATCGTGCGGACTGACCAATATATTGTTGCAAATGAACATTGTATCTGAACATTCGGTGGGAAAATTGCTGTAAATATCCTAACAGATTGCTGTAAAATATTTTTTTTCTTTATTTTTTTGATTGAGCTGGCGAATAAACACAGAGTTATGTGTGGAATTTTAATTTGACTTAATCTGTCTAATGAATATTTTCCTGTATATTTATTCGGTTTATCTCTGTTTTCGTTTTTTTTTCTTATTTTATCTGTGTGCTTGTACGAGATTGTCTTTGTTATTGTCTTTCCAAGTTCCTTTTATGTTAAAGCGAAATATATATGTTTCGTATTTGTGGTAATGTCTTTTATACGTTTAAAGTCACACACACACACACATACACACACACATGAGAAGATGAGAAGATCATCAGGAGGAGAGTGGTGGAGCACCAGAAAGACACAAGCTTTTAAACGACAACCAGCACGGTTTTAGGAAGGAAAATCCTGGTCACAAACCTACTGGGGTTTTAGATAAGGTAACAGAAGTAAGACAGAGAGAGGGGGGGATAGACTGCATTTTTTGGACTGCAAGAAGGCGTTCGACACAGTTTCACAAGAGGTTAATGCAAAAGCTAAAGGATCAGGCAATAACAGGAAAAAAACTGCAATGGGTCAGAGAAATCGACAGGAGGCAACAACGAGTCAGGTAGGGCGAGATGTCAGAGGGGCACCCGTGACAGGGAGCCACGGGGGCAGTCTTAGGACCTGTACTGTTTTTTTGGATATGTGAATGACTAACGGAAGGGGTAGACTCGAAGTGTCCCCGTTTGCAGATGATTTAAGTTAATGAGAAGAATAAAATCAGCGGGGGTCAGGCAGGATACAAAAAAGACCTGGACAGGCCGGGCCTTCCCGTAACGGGTCCTTAATTTAACCCTGCCAAATGTAAAGTCATGAA
>WNWK01000838.1:0-190000 GCA_009830355.1 Cherax destructor
TAAAATTGAACCAGCTGGCGCACATGGGCCTTGCAGACATCGGCTGCTCACGTGGCACGCCCCCAGGGGGCCCCCGACCATGAATGGCAAAAAAAAACTGGGCTCCCCCCCAGGGGCAGGCCCCGGCCGGCCCCGCACCCCTTTTCCCGCCCTTTTTACAAAAAAAAGAAGCCTCCGAAGCCTTTCTTTCAACCACGCCCCAAAACTCCAAATAACATTGGTTATAAAGGGTGACAGGGTGCCTCCGGGGCCCCGGAGGGGGGAAGGGAATAAGTTATCTACCACTTCATCGTCTCAAAAAGCATCCGTCTCTCAACGAGTTATCCTGATGTCGTGTCTGCTCTCAGCATCCAGACACGGTACGGGATTCAGGCCAAATTTGTCAACTCCAAAAAAACGCCGCCCCCCCCACAGCCCCCCATGGTTTCCTGTCACGTGCTCCCTTGCCAGCTTTCTGCTGTTTTTTTCAGTCAGCACTGCTATTTCGCATTTCAGGGGGATTAGTGGTGATTTCGCGTCTAGTGGGGTCCCCCCCTCTTATGGGTAGGGTGAGGTAGGAAGGGCCGGGCTCCTCGCCCCACCCGACCTCCCTGCCCTATGTGCCGCCCCCCCAAACCCACTAGTCCCCCCTCTATGCGTTTCCTGTAATTTTTGGTTTTCCCCAGTGCTTTTATCAATGTCGGGGCCACTCGAAGCCAGGGGGACCAACCCCGTGGACAAACCCGTGGTTCCGCCACGGGACCCCGCCACGTGGATCAGCAACCCCCGGGATTCAACCACGGGATCAGCAACCAGGGCTGGGCCTCCGCCCCACTGACGTCACGATGCGCCGACCCCCGACGTCCTCCACGATGTCTTTTGCATGCCCCCTGACATCCATCCTCACCCCAGAACGTCCCCGCGACGTCACCCGGGGGACTTCCCCGGACGTTGCTGCGTCCTCGCGATTCACGCCTGATATCACCCATATGATCCCCCAGTGCGTTTTCACCGTGTGTTTTTTATTTTCATTATTTGTCAAATTTTGAGAAGATATAAGTCGGGGTTTTAAAATTTTATTTTTCCTTTGTTCCCATGTTCTTTTTATTAGAAATTTTTTCAGAAAAGGGCCTTTTGTATAACCTTTTACCACATGTGTATATGTGTGCAGTTTCTCGTTTTCCATTTACCTGTGTTTTTTTGTCACCCGGGTACCCCGGCCCCGCGCTTGACCAAATTTGTCGTCAGGCGTCATTGAGCGTTCGAGCCCCTGTACGAAAGCTCTTTTGTTCGCCGCTCGGGTGCCTTTTTTTGAACGCCCCCAGATTCTCCCATCGAACCTTCCCCACCTTTTAGACCGTCCCAGTTTCAGATGACCGTCTGGGGACGCTTCACGCCCCCCGCTTTCGTCGAGTGCCCCCGCCGCAGTTAACCGTTGGGGCCTGTCACCTGGTCAACCCGGGGGCAGCCGCACAAAGGATGTCACTTTGATCAGCCCCCCCTGCAGTATGGTGTATGCTGTTTAACCCCCGATGTTTGCCGAGCCCCGTCACGACTCCTCCCCTCGCCGCGCGCCCCAGCGACAAACCGTCGGGGAAAGCCCCTAGTCGCTTGATCCTGTCCCCTTTTCGACACGACGCGCCCCCTGAGGGCACCCATTTGCCCCCGGTTGGGACCCCCGCAGGATATAGATGTCTGCTTCACATCCCAGGGGACCGTCCCTGTTACGTCAAGCCTGCTGTGTTGGTTGATCCGACGCAGGAAGGCGCGCATGCTGCATCGACCTCACCCTTCCCGAAGCAAAAACCCTTTTTTTTTTTCCCTCTGGAGGGAAATTTTTTTTTTTTGTCCAAAGTTTATGATATATTATTTTTTTTGTGTTCTGTGACCGTTCTTGCGAGAAGACCCGTTTTTTTTAAAGCCATTCATGGTCGGGGCCCTGGGATGAGAGGGGACAGCCTGACTGTCGCATAGACCCCCTGCTGCTGCCAGCTGGTTTAATTTTTTGCCATCATTTTTATAGATTTCCCCCAAGGGGAAGCCTTGGCGTCCCACGCTACCAGCCCCCCCCTGGCCCCCCTCCTTTGGGGCCGACTTCCCAGCCCCTCCCTCCCCCCAAGGGGGAGGGCCCCCCTGGGCCAGGCCCCAAACCCCACCGTTACTGCCCTTTTTAAATAAAGAAGGGCCCCGGCCATCATTTCAACCACGTCCAAAAATGCCAAAAAAATCTTAAAATTAAGCATCTTCTTAGCTTGCTTACTTGGGCAGTAGAATGGTAAAAGGGCAGAATCGGTGACACTCAGTTTATTAATGGCAAGGTGTAGGTGTACACGGGGACAGAGTGCGGGGGGACCAGGGCGGGTCTGGTAGACGTGGGTCGCCTACAGGCTTGCCCTCTGGGGGAATACTATGGAAACTAGCATGGCACGAAATATGAACTCAGCTGGCAGACAGCATGGGCTGTCTATGCAGACAGTCAGGCTGTCTACATCAGGATGACATCTATGACATTGTTATTAGGGTATTTATTTTTCCCCCCAGGATGGAGCCATACCAGTAGGCCTGCTGGTGTTCCTATTTTCTTATGTGAACAGTGCCAATGGATGTGGGGAACATGCCCACTTGTCCGGAATCGAATCCGGTTCTTCAGTTGACGCCACTAAAACTTCTAAAATCTAATCAGTCTTCAATTCTAAGCTTTACAACCCTTTCTCCAATTTTATTTCCACCCTGACCAACCGAGCTGTGGTTGTACGTCAGTTGCGTGCTCCCGGCAGTAACAGCCTGGTTGATCAGGACCCTGATCTGCCACGAGGCCTGGTCCCCAGAGCCCCGAAACCCTCTCCAGGTAAACCTCATTCAAAGTAACCTATAGAATACATTCCTCATTATTTCCTGGCCAGAGATTTCATCTCTCCCACTAAGCTACTGTTGATATCAATTGCTTACAATCTTTCCTATACTCTCCCCACCACCTTCCCACCTAATACAATTACTATCTGTTTCAATAACCAAACTTTAGTGGACTTATAACCTGGAAATACCTTACAAGTGGGCCCCGCCCACCTCTAATGACGCCTCCAACTGCTGCATCTCCACATAACACAATGTTATGGGTCAGACCATTTACTAGTGTGGTTGTCTCCACTCCTCAGACTGGTCAAGGTTGCTGTGTTGATCAATGTTGCAGCAGACAGCCAGGCACAGCACTCCTCAGACTGGTCAAGGTTGCTGTGTTGATCAATGTTGCAGCACACAGAGCCAGGCACAGCACTCCTCAGTTACCACACCTGAAACAAAACATTCACATTATAACAATGAACATTACACACATTTATAGACAAACATTACCATGTAATAAACTAGTAACATTACTGCCTGACTGATTATTATAATCAAGGGGGAGCGCTAAACCCGTAGGATTATGCAGCGCTTGTGGGGGGATGTGGAAGGTATTCAGGCTTAATTCAGGGAACTGGATCACAGATTCAATTCCCTAGATCAAGAACCCCTCACCAGCGTCAGGAACCTCCCTTGGGGGGCGCCTCACTTATATACTATTCATTAATGTTTAACATTGTAAGTCATCTTTTTCTTTAATAAACATTTCTTTCACATAAACCTGATGACTAACAATTTGTTAACATGGAAGTCTATATCTGGATCACAAGGTGCAAGTTCCTTGGATCAAGAGACCTTCACTAAGTTATTTTTCAATAATGGAAAAAAATAGCCCAGAACTACATACACCATTATGGGTTACGTAACGTCTAGTGTGAGAGCTATTGTTTGATCAGAGGAAGGGGAGTAACTCCAGTTCCTCGCATCAAAACTCCTCCACTAAGGTAAATCACCCCCCAAGACATTAGACCCCAAAGAAAATTATTAAAATAATTTGGTGACCAAACTGGTGGTGGGGACCAGGAATTGCAGCTCAACTCTGCTGTTGTACTGACAAATACGTCACCAGACAATACTTACGTTATTTAGGTGTATTAAAAGGATGAGGAAGCGGTAAAGCCGGCGGGGGGTGGCAGGAGGAGGAGCTACACATCTCTCCCTTCGACCACTAAAGTTCAACTGACTTTTAGTGACCTTTTAGGTTGGTCACTGACCTGACCTTCACTATAACACCATCACTGATAACCTGACTAACCTGACTATCACCACTAGATGGCACTACTACACTACTAGATGGCACTACTACACTACTAGATGGCACTACTACACTACTAGATGGCACTACTACACTACTAGATGGCACTACTACACTACTAGATGGCACTACTACACTACTAGATGGCACTACTACACTACTAGATGGCACTACTACACTACTAGATGGCACTACTACACTACTAGATGGCACTACTACACTACTAGATGGCACTATTACACTACTAGATGGCACTACTACACCACTAGATGGCACTATTACACCATCACTATCAGTACTACTCATGGTGGAGCACTCAACCGTAGGGTCATGGACCACATGGGAGGATAAGTTTAATCCCAGGTGGCACAGATCCATTCCTTGGATGTGATCTATGCTACCACAGCCATACATAACTGCAGGCCTGACCAGCCAGGAGGCACTGCCATCTATTACTCTGATGAATTGGAATGTATGAAATCAACTTGCACAAGGCACGAAAATGGCGAATACATAATAGCTAAATTCACATCAAAAACCTTAAGAAACCTATAACAGTTGGAGCAATCTACAGATTACCACACTCTAATACATTCGCTTTTAGTAACCTTAGAAACATGATAACTGAGTCAGAGTTGAATAAACACCACCTGATACTTACATGAGACTTCAACATAAACCTCATCCAAGCAACTGACCCTCCAGTAGCTGAACTATGAACTATGAATTTGTTCATGATTGTAACCATGCATAGAAGTGTAGATGGCTCATTACCTTTGTAACTTGCCATGATTGTGACCAGATCTACCTGGAGTTCATTACCTTTGTAACTAGTTCAGCTATCATAACTTTGGGGTCCAGTCCCTGGATCCATTTGTACCTCTGTAATCTTTTGACTACCACCCGCAGGATGGGTATGGGGACATAATAAAGATATTAAACTAACTATGAACAATTGCTTGTTGCTACCCTCTATAACTAAGCCAACAAGAATCTCTGAGACAAGTGCCTCATTACTTGACCATATCTGGACCAACACGATATCCACACTACAAGCAGGTATAATCACAGACAACACTACAGACCACTACCCCCCTTTTCTCATAACCAACTTATGTAAATTGCCTCAAGAAACGAGAAAGATCTCATTTCGCCTGCATGATGAGACATCGGTAAACAAATTAATATTAGCACTAGGTGACATTGATTGGCAGCGATAGCTAGCTGACAACAATAATATTGACAAAGATGTCAAAACTTTTTTACATAAAACCCTAAACCTCTATAACATGCATTGTCCAATCAAAATGAAGCAGATCACGGAAAAGAGACTAAACAGCCCATGGCTAACAAACAGTATCCTCAAATCTATTGATAAAAAGCACCAACTTGAAAAGCAGTTCAGATTAGGCCTGATTACTAAAGAACTGGCAAAACGATACACGTCAATACTCACAAAACTAATACGAAAATCAAAACAGATGTTTTACGAAAATAAATTTATTGAAATTAAAGTCGATATGAAAAGTACCTGGCAAACCCTCCAAAATTTTGGGCTCTAGAAAACCATCTGGAAACAGAGAGATAAACTTAACTAAACCAGATGAACCTCACATACAACCTATAGACACGGCCAACAAATTTAGTTTCTTCTTCTCTACTGTAGGATCAAAGCTAGCAAAGTAAAATTCCTAGCTCAAATACCCAGCCGAAAGACTACCTCACTGGCAACTACCCAAATACTATATACGTATCTAGCTCCAACTAATTCTACTGAAGTCTCACTCATCATTATTATTATTACGTATAATCAAAAAGAAGCAAAGAAGCCTCACTCATCATTAAATCATTAAAAACAAAGCAGGAGATCTGGATAACTTGTCACCATTCATATATACTATTATTATTATAATCAAAGAGAAGCGCTAAACCACCCATTCATATATATAAAAAAAAAAGCTGCCTATGTGCTGTCACCCATTATTGCAACAATGTTTAACAAATCTGTAGCGTCTTCAGCCTTCCCATCTATACTCAAGACAGCAAGGGTCACCCCGATCCTCAAAGGAGATGATCCAACTGACTTGGACAACTATAAACCCATATCAAACTTGCCCTTACTTTCTAAAATAATTATGCTTAAGGTGAGGATAGTTACAATTCCTTGGAACAAGAGCCCCCTCACTAGCATCAAGCACTCTCTCTTGAGGGAATTCCTGTATCTACACAGCTTGTTACTACTGTAACTTTTTTAATCAATATACAGTATACGTATTAGCATAGATTAAGTAAACCCATAGGGGTCATGCAGTTGCTGGAGTGTGTTAAATCATTTCTCATCCAAGGGAGTGGAGGGCAGCTACAGTACGTTCACCAGTTATTATAATCAAAACTAAGCACCAAACCCACAAGGGTCATACAGTGCTGACTTCACCAGCTAGCATTGTGATTTGCTTTTAAAATTGTTTAGGCTGTTAATTCTCTTAGTTTGAGATAGTTATGGGACCCAGTCCTTGGACCCATTATGTGTCTGTGTAATCTTTTGACAACCACCCATACCATGGGTATGGGTATGTATTAAAAATATCAAACTAAGACTAATTCTAGTCATTACTCCGCCTGTTGGTGACTTCAAGAGTCATCACCCTATGACAGTCCCAGACCAGGCTTCCTGGTTCATACGTCTGTTTGCATGCAACCGGCAGTAACAGCCTGGTTGATCAGGCCCTGATTCACCGCAAGACCTGGTCATGGACCAGGTCCTGTGTTGACCCCTAGAACACCCTCCAGGTATCAATCAGGTTATAGGTGCCACCAGCACAGTCCATAATGAAGGCTTTTCCTTAAGTGATGGTTTTGAATTCCATCTTGTTCGCAGTTGTTGGCATATTGTACATTCATATAAATAAGGTTGGGATTACGAGGTACAGTACTTCAAATGCCTGGGGTATGGCACAATATTTATTTTTTTTATCTCATAAATACATCCAGTATCATTACACAATGATATTGAAACAAAAACCTTAAATGAATAAGTGACATGATACAGTACATGCATACACAAAATATAATATATACACTGTGTGCACATGTAAGGTAGTGTATATATATATATATATATATATATATATATATATATACTATGTCATGCATTGTAGGCAGATTTGGTCAAACAAACCAAAGTGCACTAAAAATTTAACTGAATTTTTCTATGATAAATTGATAGATATTGTTTGTGAGTTAACAAACCTAACTCATCAATCTTTGCATCATTTAATTTTCATTAAAAATGGGTTATTTCTACTTTATCAGATTTACAAATATATACAGTACAAAGACCCCTACAAATAAAATAATGAAAATATATATTGTATATAACATCAATATACAAACTATGCACAGTTCATATAACATGTAAGTGCCAGCTGTTTACAAAGTATTTGGGGATCAATCCAGCGGGTGGCACACCTGTGTGTGTCCATGACTATACAGATTTAGTTGGATCCATCCCCAGTAAGGTTACTTTCTGAATACTATACAGTGAAATTCTTATTTCATGCATCTAAAATTTTACATATAAAACACTGGAAAGCCATCCTGAGTAAACAAGAAACATTAGTGGATAAACAATGTTGTATACAAATAATGCACAGTTGAACCACAGAATTCATGAGGGCTAGGTACCTGGAGACCTCATGAATCTTAAAGACACAAATAATGCAAAGTGTGATGTCCAAATTTCAAATTATTGAAGTTTTTCTTATTTTATATTTTACATGCACTAATTATTATTATTATTATTATTATTATTATTATTATTATTATTATTAATCAAATAGAAGTGCTAAACCACAGGGGTTTACATGCACTAAACATTAATAATTTTCAGAAAAATTTCATGACTGATTTGACTTTTCCATTTACTTTTTTGGACATCTCTCTTTAAATATAACTTTAATCTGATTAATATTGACACTCAGAGGAAAGAATGACTAGAAATAATAGATTTAGGCATGGCAAATCCAATAAGCATATTCTTGACAAAATCCTTTGGTTATTTTTCAATTTAGGAGTTGTACACTCATAAGCAAAAAAACTAGGAATCTCAAAAAGTGACTAATCATTGTTCAACTGTATAACTGAATCTCATAAATTACAATACAGTGGTCCCTCGGTTTTCGCCGAAAATTCGTTCCAGAATGCTGCTCAAGTGCCATTACCGAACGAATTTACTTCCCTAAGAAATAATGTCACGTAGGTTAGTCTATTTCAGACCCCAAAAATACACTTGCAACAGCACTTACGAAAATACACTTACATAAATGTTCGAGTTTGGAGATGCACGAAAACCGAGGGACCACTGTACTCAAAAATTTTGAAACTTTATTATACACCACTAGTACATGTTAAGAAGTAAATTAAGCTCCATCTATTCACATCAACTTAGTCTCCAGCTTGACAATGAGTTTTGTTCACTTCTTAACATGTACTAGTGGTGTATAATAAAGTTTCAAAATTTTGATACTAGCTTTTGTAGTGTTCAGCCCACAGCCAAAGGACCTAGGTTCAATCCCCAAGCAAGGCAAGGAATTTGTGAGCTGAATGTTCTGCCAGTGAACCAATGCTTCACCTGACCGTTACTTTTAGAAGCCTCATATATCGAGCAGATATTAATAAGTATGGACAGTGTGTGACATGAAGCTGGAGGCTATCACTGAAAGGTACTATTGATATTTTGCTCTAATTTGAGAACAATTATTCACACTCAGGTACTGTACTGTGCCTACACAAACAACTGTTGCATCAGGATAGGCTGAATGATGCGGAAAAACTTTGATATATACAAATAACTGTACAGTAAATACTGCATAAATGTAAACCCAATGTAGACTGCTTTTTACTACCACTGAATACTTTTACAATTCCTTAGTGGAAAATTATCTTTCTTAATAAAGAATAAATTTTATAAAGCATTCAGTAAAAATATTAAATATGATTTGCTTCTAATAACATCAAGTGCTACCATCAATCATGTTTCAGTAATCAAGTGGTAACTAATTTCATTCCACTCACACTGCTATGTACTGGAGTGTTCATACAGACACAGCTCACTACACAGTTCAATGTCTTTCCATATGCTGGCTGCTTTCATATAAACAGTATGTATATATATATGTTCTTAACACATCGTCCATCTACCACCAAGGTATATGTATATGCATGTATGTGTATGTATATAATTATAATTATCATGAAGTGTGGACCAAGTGTTTGCATTGAGAGAGGGAGTTGGGTATGTTGAGAGGATGGAGTGGGATAGGATGACAGAGTGTGTATAAATGTCAGGTGAAAAGTAAGAGTAGAGGTTGTCTCAGGAATGTTTGCAGGAAAGGAAAAAAAAAAAAAAAAAAAAAAGAGGCTATGAGTTTTAAGGGCTTGAGCATCCAGTAGGCTTGAATGAGCTTGTTAGATAGGACTGAATGGAGACAAGTGTTTTTTTTAATGAACATGCTGTTGGAGTGTGTAACGTTTATGAAGGGATTCAGGAAAACCAGCTAGCCACACCTGGGTTTTGGAAGAGAGAAAGGCAGTGCCTGTACTCTGAAGGATGGGTGGGCATATTGCAGGCAGCACACTTCTGGCAAGAGTGAATGAATCAATGAAAGTGAATGTGTTTTCTTTCCTGGGTTACCCTGCCTTGGCAGGAGACAACTGCTGAGGTTAAAAAAATTACTCAGACTTTCCACACAATCCTCTGTGACATTTCCAGTTCATGGCACACATATGTTCTGAATAAATTATTAATACTTATGTAAGCCATATCATCTTAATTACAATATAATTTTGTGAATAACACTTTTTTTCCACTAAATCATACCACATTTCCAAAGATATGGTATATGTAAATGTGTTTTAGAAGTATTTAAAAGATTATATGAATCAATGAGAAACACAAAGACTGGATGCCTGAAGTTGGTCGAAAGTATATTAACACTAATTCATGTACATTTATATAGGTCAGCTATTGTAGTTTCACTGATTTATACAAAGCATATTAAAACATAATCCACTATATTTAATCTTCAACAGATAAATATAGTTGCTGTAGCTTTTGCTGTTTTCCTAGGTGCTGCATGGCACCTACAGGTTTAACACTCTCCTTGAATGTAATAATACTCACATTTACAAAATGTAAAATAGTTAAGGTTAGTGGTTTAACTAATTTCTTTTATAAAATACAACACATGCTCACTCTAAACATCAAAGTATAACCCTAAGAAACTGCACAAAATGTGAGGTTTTCAACATATTCATGGTAAACCTAGCTCATCAGAATAAATGTTAATTATATATACGTATATATATATATATATATATAATATATATATAATATAGTATATATATAATAGGTAGTAGGTTGGTAGACAGCAACCGCCCAGGGAGGTACTACCGTCCTGCCAAGTGAGTGTAAAACGAAAGCCTGTACGTATTTGTTTTACATGATGGTAGGATTGCTGGTGTCTTTTATCTGTCTCATAAACATGCAAGATTTCAGGTATGTCTTGTTACTTCTACTTACACTTAGGTCACACTACACATTCATGTACAAGCATATGTATATACACACACCCCTCTGGGTTTTCTTCTATTTTCTTACTAGTTCTTGTTCTTATTTCCTCTTATCTCCATGGGGAAGTGGAACAGAATTCTTCCTCCGTAAGCCATGCATGTCATAAGAGGCGACTAACATGCTGGAGGCAAGGGGCTAGTAACCCCTTCTCCTGTATATATTACTAAATGTAAAATGGGAAACTTTCGTTTTTCATTTTGGGCCACCCCACTTCGGTGGGAAACGGCCGACGTGTTGAAAGAAGAAAGAATATATATATATAGTATAGTAGGTTGGTAGACAGCAACCGCCCAGGGAGGTACTACCGTCCTGCCAAGTGAGTGTAAAACGAAAGCTTGTAATCATTTTACATGATGGTAGGATTGCTGGTGTCTTTTTTCTGTCTCATAAACACGCAAGATTTCAGGTACATCTTGCTACTTCTACTTACACTTAGGTCACACTACACATGCATGTACAAGCATATATATAGACACCCTCTGGGTTTTCTTCTATTTCCTTATTAGTTTTTGTTTTATTTCCTCTTATCTCCATGGGCAGAGCCAGCCTTGGGAGGTCCGGGGCCCAATTGGGAACAATTTTGGTGGGCCCCATGTATGAAAAGCAATCAAACTGTGCGGTTAAAAAACGTTTTCAGGGAAATTCGCCAACATATTATATCCAAAGCCCATTTTTTTTTTACTTTGTGTTGTTGCGTGTCCTTGACAAGCCGAGAGGAGATTACACTCTAGCGCGGCGCCCCCTTAGGCACGGGGCACAATTCCAATTGGGAGCAATTGGTCCAATCGGCTTAAGGCTGGCCCTGTCCATGGGGAACTGGAACAGAATTCTTCCTCCGTAAGCCATGCGTGTCGTAAAAGGTGACTGAAATGCCGGGAGCAAGGGGCTAGTAACCCTTTCTCCTGTGTACGTTACTAAAGTCAAAAAGAGAAACTTTTGTTTTTCTTTTTTGGGCCACCCTGCTTCGGTGGGATACGGCTGTTTTGTTGAAAGAAGAAGAAAAAGATATAGTAGTGTATATGAAATTACGTATATACTGTACATGGTTATTTTAAATAATGATTCTCAGCTATTATAAAATTACTGTACTTATAATTCATATTTGTTTAAGAAATACTGTATACTGGCAAAGTCCAAACAAAAACACTTATCACACATCCACAGGCTGATCATCCTCATCATCTGTGGTAAATGCTCTGTGATGCCTTGGTGGCACAGACCCATTACATATACCAAAAACTTCAGTATCTTCATGGGTCTTTACAGTGGCATTTTCTGTGGTTTTGGCTGGGGCAACATTCACACACTTTCTCTGTTGAGTAGTATTTTCACTCTCTGTCTGATGTGCAGCTTCCTTTACACTTCTGGAAGGAACTTCCCTCTCACCATCTCTGATTGATGTAGACTCCTTGTGATCTATCTGACTTGTAGGAACATCCTCATTAGATAATTTCAAGGAAGCCTCCTTGACAGTTGACAGAGTTGGTTTATCATTGCTGTTAGGTAGGCAATCATCATCCATGTGCTCAACAACAGAGTTTAATTCACTCATGGGAGTGCACTGATCACCAGTGGTAATACTGTTAGTGGATGAGCTTTCATTCACATTCCAAGGATTTACTGCAATAGGCAAACAAGTGCTTTCTTCAGTTGATGCATTACTTTTCTCAGCTTGTTCACCTTCTGGGCTGGTAACTTCATTGATGGTGTCCATTGAGATGGAGTTGGGAGAGTGGATTTGGGCACCAGTGGTAGATACTAGAGATGATGCCGACAACTTTCTGTATGGATGAAAAATAAGTCATAACACTATGATTGGAACAATTAGCAATTAACTTACAAATTAGAGAAGAAATTAAGCATTCTAGAATTACTCATGCATAATTACATATAGCAATACAAAATGCATTCTGCCTCAACTGTATGTATTATGCTGTTATTACAGTACTATTGTATACGTATTAAGACAAATAAACCATGATAGTGGAGTAATCTAAAAATAAATTTATCTGAACAGTACCTGTTTTTTATGTAATCCTATAGTTACAAAACACTTACAATAATAAATATTATTCAAGGATAGCATAAGAACGAATGTAGTCATAAACATATGCAAGTGTAGTAAAGCAGATCTCTCCTTCAAGTAATACCTATGTTAGGGAGTGAACATTTCAGTACAGCCTTGTTTTTGTGTGCATAGGATCTTGCATTTAATTTTCTTTAACTAAACTGACCTTGAAGCAGATGATGGATCAAAGGAGATCTGGCTCTGGACAGTCCTCTGTGAGGCTGCTGAATGACTTGGTCGATTCACAGATGAGCTGAATGAGGTACTCTCCTGGCTACGTTTACCCGTTTTAGACTGCGACTGACGGGATGAACCAAAGAATTCTTTCACACGACGCAAGTATGGCTCCCAGTTGTTGCGGATCTGGATACAAACACCCTATATTAGTAAGGCATACAGCATATTTATATTTATTTATGTATTAAAAATACAAGCACATTGTTCTTCCTTCATAACTAATTTGATGAACCAAACTCTTAAGTAAGTATTCAACGCATTGCTATTTGGTATCCAAAACTATTACTATATCGTATGTACAGTAAATGCACAAAAAAGTACAAAGATTTTGACTAGGTGACCTCAATCACCAATGGCAGAGATACAGAGGTTAAAAGCTGAGGCCTCCCAGTATGTGGTGATGGAAATGATGTGCATATTGCTTGGTGAGATGTTATCAGCAAATTTTGTTGAAAATAAGATGTTATCAGATGTTATTATGTTATGGGTGAGATGTTATCAGCAAATTTTGTTGAAAATAAGAAAAAGTTTTGGAATGAGATTAATAAGTTGAGGAAGCCTAGAGAACAAATGGATTTGACAGTTAAAAATAGGAGAGGAGAGTTATTAAATGGAGAGTTAGAGGTATCGGGAAGATGGAGAGAATATTTTGAGGAGTTGTTAAATGTTGATGAAGACAGGGAAGCTGTGATTTCGTGTGTAGGGCAAGGAGGAATAACATCTTGTAGGAGTGTGGAAGAGCCAGTTGTGGGTGTAGGGAAGTTCGTGAGGCAGTGGGTAGAATGAAAGGGGTAAGGCAGCTGGGATTGATGGGATAAAGATAGAAATGTTAAAAGCAGGTGGGGATATAGTTTTGGAGTGGTTGGTGCTATTATTTAATAAATGTATGGAAGAGGATAAGGTACCTAGGGATTGGCAGAGAGCGTGTATTGTTCCTTTGTATAAAGGCAAAGGGGACAAAAGAGAGTGCAAAAATTATAGGGGAATAAGTCTGTTGAGTGTACCTGGTAAAGTGTATGGTAGAGTTATTATTGAAAGAATTAAGAGTAAGACAGAAAGCAGGATAGCAGATGAACAAGGGGCTTTAGGAAAGGTAGGGGTTGTGTAGACCAAGTGTTTACAGTGAAACATATAGGTGAACAGTATTTGGATAAGGGTAAAGATGTTTTTGTGGCATTTATGGATTTGGAAAAGGCGTATGATAGGGTAGATAGGGGAGCAATGTGGCAGATGTTGCAGGTGTATGGAATAGGAGGAAGGTTACTGAAAGCAGTGAAGAGTTTTTATGAGGATAGTGAGGCTCAGGTTAGAGTGTGTAGGAGGGAAGGGGACTATTTCCCAGTAAAAGTGGGCCTTAGACAAGGATGTGTGATGTCACCGTGGTTGCTCAATATATTTATAGATGGGGTTGTAAGAGAAGTGAATGCGAGGTCTTGGCAAGAGGTGTTGGGCTAAAAGATAAAGAAGCAAATACAAAGTGGGAGTTGTCACAGTTGCTTTTTGCTGATGACACTGTGCTTTTGGGAGATTCTGAAGAGAAGTTGCAGAGGTTGGTGGATGAATTTGGTAGGGTGTGTAAAGAAGAAAATTGAAAGTGAATATAGGAAAGAGTAAGGTGATGAGGATAACAAAAAGATAGGTGACGAAAGATTGGATATCAGATTGGAGGGAGAGAGTATGGAGGAGGTGAATGTATTCAGATATTTGGGAGTGGACATGTCAGCAGATGGGTCTATGAAGGATGAGGTGAATCATAGAATTGATGAGGGAAAAGGGTGAATGGAGCACTTCGGAGTCTGTGGAGACAAAGAACCTTGTCCATGGAAGTAAAGAGGGAATGTATGAGAGTATAGTTATACCAACGCTCTTATATGGGTGTGAAGCATGGGTGATGAATGTTGCAATGAGGAGAAGGCTGGAGGCAGTGGAGATGTCATGTCTGAGGTCAATGTGTGGTGTGAATATAATGCAGAGAATTCGGAGTTTGGAAATTAGAGGAGGTGCGGGATTACCAAAACGATTGTCCAGAGAGCTGAGGAGGGGTTGTTGAGGTGGTTTGGACATGTAGAGAGAATGGAACGAGACAGAGTGACTTCGAGTGTATAAATCTGTAGTGGAGGGAAGGCGGGGTAGGGTCGGCCTAGGAAAGGTTGGAGGGAGGGGTAAAGGAAGTTTTGTGTGCGAGGGCTTGGACTTCCAGCAAGCATGTGTGAGCGTATTTGATAGGAGTGAATGGAGGCATATGGTTTTAAATACTTGACGTGCTGTTGGAGTGTGAGCAAAGTAACATTTATGAAGGGATTCAGGGAAACCGGCAGGCCGGACTTGAGTTATGGAGATGGGAAGTACAGTGCCGGCACTCTGAAGGAGGAGTGTTAATGTTGCAGTTTTATAACTGTAGTGTAAAGCACCCCTCTGGCAAGACAGTGATGGAGTGAATGATGTTGAAAGTTTTTCTTTTTTGGGCCACCCTGCCTTGGTGGGAATCGGCCGATGTGTTAATAAAAAATAAAAATATTGCTTGGTGAGGCAGGTTAAGCGTGACTGAGTCTGGTTAGTAACTGGATGGTTGACAGTGTAAAAACAACCCTGCCCTTGACTTAGAGGACCTTGAAAAGCCATAGGCTTCCTGTCCTTGACAAAGTATACCAACAATCATTTACTGAAGGATCTTTTCTACTCACAATGCAAGACCACTTGGTACTCAGCTATATTTAATAAATTTATATTTTTTTTCTCCGAATAATATTGACCTGTACGAGTTTCTTTTATTCCTACTTCTCTATTTTTTCTTTTCCTTGCTCTTGACTTTTTCACCTCTGTATATATTTGGTGAAGCAACTAATCTTCCTGTGCATTCTTATTTTTCAAGACAAGTAAATAGTGACTACTTAATGGACATAGGCAGTACTGCACATGATGAATGTAATAACTATTGAAAGCAGATTTGATATGTTTAGGGATTTAATAAACAATGAAAAATTTATGGAGGAAAGTAGAAGACTTTCATCAGCTTACTAACCACATAGTATTATTAAACCTCAAGTGTTACATAAAAACCCAAAGAAAGTCTTCATCTTGATACAAATCAGACAAAATAAAAACAATAATTTAATTCTATTAGGCAAATTTATTTGATACAAATCAGACAAAATTATTTTTATTATTTTTATTAACACATCGGCCGATTCCCACCAAGGCAGGGTGGCCCGAAAAGAAAAACTTTCATCATCATTCACTCCATCACTGTCTTGCCAGAAGGGTGCTTTACACTACAGTTATAAAACTGCAACATTAACACCCCTCCTTCAGAGTGCCGGCACTGTACTTCCCATCTCCAGAACTCAAGTCCGGCCTGCCGGTTTCCTGAATCCCTTCATAAATGTTACTTTGCTCACACTCCAACAGCACGTCAAGTATTAAAACCATATGCCTCCATTCACTCCTATCAAATACGCTCACACATGCTTGCTGGAAGTCCAAGCCCCTCGCACACAAAACTTCCTTTACCCCTCCCTCCAACCTTTCCTAGGCCGACCCCTACCCCGCCTTCCCTCCACTACAGATTTATACACTCTCGAAGTCACTCTGTCTCGTTCCATTCTCTCTACATGTCCAAACCACCTCAACAACCCCTCCTCAGCTCTCTGGACAATCGTTTTGGTAATCCCGCACCTCCTCCTAATTTCCAAACTCCAATTCTCTGCATTATATTCACACCACACATTGACCTCAGACATGACATCTCCACTGCCTCCAGCCTTCTCCTCGTTGCAACATTCATCACCCATGCTTCACACCCATATAAGAGCGTTGGTATAACTATACTCTCATACATTCCCTCTTTACTTCCATAGACCAGGTTCTTTGTCTCCACAGACTCCGAAGTGCTCCACTCACCCTTTTCCCCTCATCAATTCTATGATTCACCTCATCCTTCATAGACCCATCCGCCGACATGTCCACTCCCAAATATCTGAATACATTCACCTCCTCCATACTCTCTCCCTCCAATCTGATATCCAATCTTTCGTCACCTATTCTTTTTGTTATCCTCATCACCTTACTCTTTCCTATATTCACTTTCAATTTTCTTCTTTTACACACCCTACCAAATTCATCCACCAACCTCTGCAGCTTCTCTTCAGAATCTCCCAAAAGCACAGTGTCATCAGCAAAAGCAACTGTGACAACTCCCACTTTGTATTTGCTTCTTTATCTTTTAGCCCAACACCTCTTGCCAAGACCCTCGCATTCACTTCTCTTACAACCCCATCTATAAATATATTGAACAACCACGGTGACATCACACATCCTTGTCTAAGGCCCACTTTTACTGGGAAATAGTCCCCTTCCTCCTACACACTCTAACCTGAGCCTCACTATCCTCATAAAAACTCTTCACTGCTTTCAGTAACCTTCCTCCTATTCCATACACCTGCAACATCTGCCACATTGCCCCCTATCTACCCTATCATACGCCTTTTCCAAATCCATAAATGCCACAAAAACATCTTTACCCTTATCCAAATACTGTTCACCTATATGTTTCACTGTAAACACTTGGTCTACACACCCCTACCTTTCCTAAAGCCCCTTGTTCATCTGCTATCCTGCTTTCTGTTTTACTCTTAATTCTTTCAATAATAACTCTACCATACACTTTACCAGGTACACTCAACAGACTTATTCCCCTATAATTTTTGCACTCTCTTTTGTCCCCTTTGCCTTTATACAAAGGAACAATACACGCTCTCTGCCAATCCCTAGGTACCTTACCCTCTTCCATACATTTATTAAATAATAGCACCAACCACTCCAAAATTATATCCCCACCTGCTTTTAACATTTCTATCTTTATCCCATCAATCCCAGCTGCCTTACCCCCTTTCATTCTACCCACTGCCTCACGAACTTCCCCTACACCCACAACTGGCTCTTCCACACTCCTACAAGATGTTATTCCTCCTTGCCCTACACAGACAAAATAAAAACAATAATTTAATTCTATTAGGCAAATTTATTTGCTAAACATCGTACTGCAGGGTGAGTACAAACTGACATTTCTTGAACTAAATACATACATAAATAAAATAAAATTTATTAGCACACTTCTCACTACTTATCCAAGTGAATAAAATAAAATTTAGAACATTTTTCCTAAGACTGGTGCACTGTAGTTATGCACTGCTTATTGGTTATAATCTCAGTCTACCCGTCATAATCATATGGAAAAGGCTTACAAAAAGCCCGCTCCTCAGAGGAGGCTGTTCAACACCAACGATGAGCAAATGATCTCCAAACTGGACTTACCTCTTCCTTTTTTGAATCAAACTTGATTGCCTCCTATTATCTCAGGTGCTGTATAACCCATACAAGTTTAGTGCTTCCCTCATAAATATAATAATAATACAAGTAATAATAATATAGCCAAAGGGTTAACAAATGAGGATTGCCTTCCATTCCCCGATATTGTGTGAACCCAGAGGGTTTAGAGATTCCCATGAATATAATAATAATAAAAATACTGTAATAGAAAACAGAAAACCTTCTTCTTCTTTAAACATATCAGTCGTTTCCCACCAAGGCGGGGTGGCCCAAAGAGAAAAACAAAAGTTTCTCTTTTTAACTGTAGTAATGTATACAGGAGAAGGGGTTACTAGCCCCTTGCTCCCGGCATTTTAATCGCCTCTTACGACACGCATGGCTTAAGGAGGAAGAATTCTGTTCCACTTCCCCATGGGGATAAGAGGAAATAAGAACAAGAACTAGTAAGAAAATAAAAGAAAACCCAGAGGTTAGTTACCATTTTGTCCTAGGCACATGTCGATTAGACACTAGGCCTGTTGTATGTATGTGTGTGTGTATGTGTATGTAAGGAAACACTTCGAAATGTTTCTGCCCCACCGGGAATTGAACCCGGCCCCTCCGTGCGTGAAGCAAGAGCTTTACCCACTAGGCCACCGGGGGCTGTATATATATGTGTATATATATGCTTGTACATGAATGTGTAGTGCAACCTAAGTGTAAGTAGAAGTAACAAGACATACCTGAAATCTTGCATGTTTGAGACAGAAAAAAGACACCAGCAATCCTACCATCATGTAAAACAATTACAGGCTTTCGTTTTACTCGCTTGGCAGGACGGTAGTACCTCCCTGGGCGGTTGCTGTCTACCAACCTACTAGAAAACCTTATTTTCTATTATTCTTTTTTATACATACAGTGGTCCCTCGACTAGCGGTGATTCCGTATAGCGGTGAATTCGTGTAACGAGCGCTTTTTTCGGTAAATATTTCCCTCATGTAGCGACCATTCCCTCGTGTAGCGGCCCGTACCAGACCTGTCCACCTGCCCGCGCTTGCGCGATGAGGCCAGTCTAGCGTTGTTTACCATTGAGAGAACATTACCCAGCGCGCTCTTTCAAACATTCACAATACGTACTTTTGTTGTGTTTATTGCTGGTTCAGTGATTGTCACTGTGAAATAAGTCACCATGGGTCCAAAGAAGCTTCCTAGTGGCACCCCTGTGGTAAAGAGAGTGAGAAACACCATCGAACTAAAGAAGGAGATACAGTGGACCCCTGGTGTTCGTGATGCTCCAAACTCGCCCATTTATGTAAGTGTATTTTTGTAAATGCTTTTGTAAGTGTATTTTTGGGGGTCTAAAAGGACTAGTCTACTTTACATTATTTCTTATGGGAATAAATTCGTTTGGTAATGGCACTTGAAAAGCATTCTGGAACGAAAAAATTACGAAAACCTGGGGTCCACTGTAGTTGAAAAATATGAGTGGTATACGTGTGAGTGAGCTTGCCAGGATGTACAAGAAAAACACATCTACTATCACCACTATCCTGGCAAAGAGAAATGAAATCAAGGAAGCTAATGTTGCAAAAGGGGTTGATATGTTAACGAAAATTAGATCGAAAACAGTGGATGAGGTTGAGAAGTTGTTGGTGTTGTGGATCAATGAAAAACAGTTAGCGGGTGATAGTATTTCCAAGGCGATAATTTGTGAAAAGGCAAGGAAGTTGCACGCAGATCTTGTCAAGACAATGCCTGGAACTAGTGGTGAGGAGAGTGATTTTAAAGCCAGCAAAGGCTGGTTTGAGAGGTTTAAGAAACGTAGTGGCATACACAGTGTTGTGAGACATGGTGAGGCAGCCAGCTCAGACAAACGTGCAGCTGAAAAGTTTGTGCAGGAATTCCAGGGGTTCGTAGACACTGAAAAATTTGAACCCCAACAAGTGTTTAATTGTGATGAAACAGGCCTGTTTTGGAAGAAAATGCCCAACAGGACCTTCATTACTCAGGAGGAAAAGGCACTGCTAGGACACAAGCCTATGAAAGACAGGCTTAATCTTATGCTTTGTGCCAATGCCAGTGGTGATTTTAAAGAGCCGCCTTCAAAAAACACAATGTTAACAGGAATAATTTGTGTGTATTGGAAGGCTAACACTAATGCATGGGCTACTAAGGACTTTTTCGTGGAATGGTTGACTGGAGTGTTTGGCCCTAGTGTGAAGAAATACCTCCTGGAAAAGAAATTGCCACTCAAGTGCCTCCTGGTACTGGACAATGATCCTGCTCATCCTCACAACTTGGGAGACTATTTGTCTGATGAGTTCAGTTTCATCACAGTGAAGTTCTTGCCTCCTAACACCACTCCTCTCATCCAGCCCATGGACCAGCAGGTCATTGCAAACTTAGCCTCTGCATTGACCCTAAGAGAGTTCTGGAAAGATCACTTCAATATCGTGCATTGCATAGGCCTTATAGGTAAGGCTTGGGAGGGAGTGACTTCCAGGACTTTGAACTCTGCTTGGAGACCACTGTGGCCAGATTGTGTTGAAAAGAGGGATTTTGAAGGATTTGAGGCTGGCCCTGACCCTGACAACCCTGTGCCTGTTGTGGACTATTGTGGCATTGGGGAACAGCCTGGGGTTGGAATTGAGTGGTGAGGATGTGGAAGAATTGGTGGAAGAGCACAGGGTAGACCTAACTACTGAAGAGCTGAGAGAGCTTCATCAGGAACAGCAACAGACGACATTTAAGGAAATTGATTCAGAGGAGGAGGCTGGACAGGTTGAGGTAGTAACTTCTTCAGAGATTAAGGAATTTTTTTCCAAATGGACTGATGTGCAGACATTTGTTGAAAAACACCACCCTGAGCAAGCTGAATCAAACCACATCTGCAACATGTTCAGTGACAGAATCTTGCCCCACTTCAGAAAAATGTTGAAGAGTCGCCAGAAACAGAGGACTCTGGACAGTTATTTTTCGAGGCAGGGATCCAGTGACTCTCAAGCTGGTCCTAGTGGCATTAAAAGAAAAAGAAGGGAAGTAACCCCAGATAAGGACTTGTTACCTGAAGTCTTTATGGAGGGGGATTCCCCTTCCAAACACTAACACCCTTCCTCTGTCCTCCTCCCTATCTTCAAGGTGCCTGCAATTCTCTTCAATAAAGGTAAGTAAATGTTATTTATTAATCTGTTTTTTATTATTTAGTATTATGGAGTAGTATTTATAGTGTTAATAATGTTGTTTTGTGTATGTAGAACTATAATTAAAATGTATTTTTTGTGAATATTTTTGGGTGGAACGGATTAATTGTATTTACATTATTTCTTATGGGAAATAAGGCTTCGAATTACGAGCAATTCATGTTAAGGCCTAGCTCCTGGAACGGATTAAGATCGTTAATCGAGGGACCACTGTACTGTATATACTGTGTACTCACTTGCTTCATTTTTTTTCATATTTTTAAGACTAACAAATTTTTTTATAGTATCACATTGGCTACCTGGAGTTCATTACCTTTGTAACTTGTTCAGCTATCAAAACTTTGGGGCCCAGTCCCTAGACCCATTAAGTACCTCTGTAATCCACAGGATGTGTATAAGGATTATAGTATTTTATTTCTTTGCATAGTTTACAATGTGTAATTACAATTTTGATTTGCTAAGTACAAAGAAAGCCACTATCATGCCAGGGCATAATAAAGATATTAAGCTAACTCTTCAGGAAATAATAGGAAAGTGTATCTGATTATATTTAGGAGTTTGTTCTTTTATATAATTATTCTCAGTTACTAAATAAAAAAATTGATTTGAGATTCAGAAATTATGTAATAGTGTGATAATAGGATCATTAAAATGCACTTACTCTTCGCAGCATATTTCTCTTACATATGAAGATCAGGAATATTGAAGAGCCCTGAAGTGTATTTATGATGTCGGTGATCATCCTGAAAAGGAAAATATTGATAATCAGTGCAATAGTGATCAGTGAACAATAATGTGGCAAGAATGTGTCTTTACCTAAGGCAGAGATTCAAACTTACCTAACAAAATGATAAAATCGTAATGGCAAGAGGCTGCAAATTCTTTAATGAACAACTATATCTCAGCTTGGATCTCCGGCTAGTGAAAACAAATTGAAATTTTTTACCGATTGTACATAAATTTAAATGTATCACTTCCTTTTGAGTTTAAATAAAATATTATGATTTTCTTCAGGCTTGTTGTGTTACATAAATTCAAATATAAATTTCAGCCACATACAATTATTAATGTTACATTTTTGTTTAATGAGAAAGAGCACAATATTACTCATACTAACCAGGCCTCACACGTTCCCTCCTGCCAAGAAATAACCTCAGCAAGCCATGTCAGACCCATCACCAGGAACAACTTAATGTACAACCACATCCTGCAAGTACAATACACCTTAAAAGTTTAACAAACAAATACCAATACAAAGTAGGTTATTTACAAAAATACAATGCCCAAGTTACACATATTCTCACTTGCAAACAAGGGTACCTAGGGACCAATGAGTTGCTATGAATGAATGACTGAGCCAACATACAGTCCAAAATTACCCATTTTCAACAAAAACTCAATTTATTATGGAACTTTCACTTACTGGGGAGTTTATCAAGTGCTTGAAGGCCCCAGTGGGTGTAATGTCCCATTTATGAAAGGATTCACTAATGAAAGATTTTCCCACCACAAATTAACAATAAAGACACCTAAGTGTTGCACATATGCTTTCCTGTTCACCCGTATCTTATCTGGTGCACAAATACAAGGGTGGTTCTTCAAAACTAACTGAGCTTGTTTAAACATGAAGCTCCAATAGTACAAATCTCATTCAGCAAATAACTGGCGAGGGAGAAGAACTTTAGCTCCACTTCTGAATCTACAATTAACCTTCACTAGGTCTTCCATCATCAATCAAATCATCATTGGGTGGTTTGACTGCCACCATAGCTCTACAGTTGGCAGAAAAGCTGGGATGGATGTAGACTAATTTCCTTCACATTCTTCCAGAAGCAAGTTTTACCAAATGGGAAAATGCCATCACTATAGAGGCCAAATGAAAGTCGAAAGGGTCCTGGGCTTTTAGCCAGCACCAGGCAAGTGGAGAGTGATAAAATAGGATTCAATAAGCTTTTGTCACATTGTTAAATATAGTAAAAATGAAGCTGAGGAGTACTGACCTTTCTCTATTCTGCTGACGTGTACGTTGTAGGATGGGATCATTCTGAGCCACCAAGAGGATGTAAGCCACCTGGGCGAAAAAGATGATATTGGCTATTACCAGCACCAGCACGAACCCGTAGAAGTATGCCCACAGTGACTTGTCATCTGGAAAGACATACTACACTTAAATATATTGTAAACTAAATATATTAAATACATATGGCATAAGTATAACGAAGATAGCGGTCACGTACCGTCTCCAATGATCTCCTTAAAATTATCACAACAGTGATTGATGGTCAAAACTAATTCTTCACTCAGGCTGTGGTTCGTACGTTGGACTGCGTGCGGCCAGCAATAACAGCCTGGTTGATCAGGCTCTGATCCAACATGAGGCCTGGTCACAGACCGGGCCACAGGGGCGTTGACCCCTGGAACTCTCTCCAGGTATACTATCATATCTACATTTTCAACTCGCTTGCATAGGCGTGTTTCATCGCTATATCTATATCACTAGGCATATATAACCAAGCGTGGCAGTCCCCTGGCCAGTCCACTCGGCTTGCAATTAACGACTATTTTAATCAGGGGAAGCACTAAACTCGGAGTCATGTAGCACCCGGGAGGAATTCAGGCTTGATCCAGGGAAGGGGAGGATAAGTCCAGTTCCTTGGATCACGAATCCCTCACCGGCATCAAGACATCTCCCTGGAGGAACCATTATTAACATCACCATTACTTGGGATTACATTCTCGCCACCGCTATGGATATATTACTGTGTAAGATCCCTTCCTTCAAAGTAAACAAGAGTCCATTGCTATAAATATAGAAAGAAGAGGTGCCAAAAAAAGGTTATTAACAAGTTTTCTACAGAGGTAGAGTAATGCTATGGGCTAGAGGAGAAGATACCTGTAGTGTACCTGGAGAGGGATTCGGGGGTTAACGCCCCCTCGGCCCGGTCTGAGACCACACCTCGTGGTGGATCAGGGTCTGATCAACCAGGCTGTTACTGTTGGCCGCTACAAGGGAGGTTCCTTGATGCCAGTGAGAGGATCTTGGCCCAATGAATTGGATTTGCTCTTCCCTTCCTTGCATCGAATCTGACTGCCTCCCATTCCCCAGGTAGCGTAAAGCCTTTATGGCTTTACACTCCCTCCATGAATAATAATAATTAAAATGTCCTGTAGGTAATTACCATGGGCATTTATTCCTGTAATACCATGTTTCATGACCTTGAGTTATTCTGGGTTATTAGCATTATGAGGTTACAAATCCAAATGAAATCTTCAACAAATATAGCAACTCAGCATCAGCAAGGTTTATGTGATACTCACTATCAAACCAACATTTCTTGTTGCCAAACTCTGGTCTGACGACCTGGATGTTTGGAGGGAGAGTCTGGACAATGATGGCTGCCAGGGAAATCACAATAGGACACCCCCAAGCGTACATCGAGTACATCTTGAACCGTAGCCGTGACAGCTCCCCAGTCTCTGCCACCGGCCGCATCGACCTGCACCAGATAACAAAGATTATGTTGTAGGGAGGGAAGACTTGTGAGTTCATTACCTTTGTAACTTGTGAGTTCAGTACCTTTGTAACTTGTGAGTTCATTACCTTTGTAACTTGTGAGTTCATTACCTTTGTAACTTGTGAGTTCATTACCTTTGTAACTTGTGAGTTCAGTACCTTTGTAACTTGTGAGTTCATTACCTTTGTAACTTGTGAGTTCATTACCTTTGTAACTTGTGAGTTCATTACCTTTGTAACTTGTGAGTTCATTACCTTTGTAACTTGTGAGTTCATTACCTTTGTAACTTGTGAGTTCATTACCTTTGTAACTTGTGAGTTCATTACCTTTGTAACTTGTGAGTTCATTACCTTTGTAACTTGTGAGTTCATTACCTTTGTAACTTGTGAGTTCATTACCTTTGTAACTTGTGAGTTCATTACCTTTGTTAGTTGTGAGTTCATTACCTTTGTAACTTGTGAGTTCATTACCTTTGTAAGTTGCTCAGCTATCAAAACTTTGGGGTCCAGTCCCTGGACCCATTATGTACCTCTGTAATCTTTTGACTACCGCCCACAGGATGGGTATGGGGTGCATAATAAAGATATCAAACTAAAAACAAAAGGGAGTGAAGAAGGAAATAAAAACATCAAGTATGTTGCTAGCGCACTCAGCTGACACACTACTGAGGTTCGGGGTTCGATCCCCCGGTACGGGTAGAAACATTAGGACGTGTTTCCTTAAAATACCTGCTGTCCCTGTTCACCTATCAGTAAAACAGGTACCTGGGTGTTAATCAACTGGTGTGGGTCGCATCCTGGGGATAAAACTGACCTAATTTGCCCGAAATGCTCTGCATAACAGGGGGGCTTTCTATATAGTAGTATGTCCTAATGTCAGCTAGGCCTGTACACATTGTACATGTACTTGCTGAAATAAAGATTATTATTATTATTATTATTATTATTATTATTATTATTATTATTATTATTATTAAGGTGCAGAGAAAAGGACTGTAGGATTTTTAGAACGCTGGAACTGGAAAGTTATTCATCAATCTGTGTAAGTTACAACTTACATACTAGTACTAGCTAATAACATCCAAACTGAAACCATCCAAACCATTAAAACAATATATAAAACAATCGTAAAAGTTTAATAACTTTGCTGCAAAGGCCAGAGCCTAGTACATGTTACTGTGGCTCGTAGTAAGCAGAACAATGAAAACTTCATGGAGAGGAACAGGATTCTGCAAATAGTAATAATGTTAAAGGAAAGAGGAGGGCCAGACATTCACATCCCGCCGAATTTGCGTACAGCTGCTGTTCATCTACCTGTACGTCACGCCACATTTACCTACAAGAGAATCAGCGTCCTTGTGCCTGTTATGGACACGGGCCAAAAATGTGTGAATTTCATGAATCAGAGAATGCAGTGAGGCACAATGTGCCAGGAGAGTAGTGCACTATGGTAGTGAGAGCACATGTAGAGAAGGAAGGAGAGCGGAGGTAAAAGGAAAGAAAGATCAGGGAGGGAAGATGAAGCGTTTAGACATGTTATTGAGGGTGTAGGGACTGAAGAAGAGTGGAGGAGGAAGTAAAGAAAGGGATGAGAAGCTCGATATATTGTTGTATGTATTTATAAGGTCGCAGTAATTTGGCCCGTCAAACTGTTTACCATTTAGTCATTTGTATCTGCAGCAAAGCCGGACTTTCACCTCCTGAGGCCCTATGTTGAACGAACCTTAAAAAGTCGAAAAGTCGAAATAGGTAATAAGTGTAAGGCGATCAAAAGTTTTTGAGGCGTCATATACAAAGGCCCTAAAGTGCGGTTCAATTTACGCTTAATTAAGTCCGGCCGTGATCTGCAGACAAATATAACCAACAAAAAGTGTGAAGTTGATGACTTATATGGACCAGGGGGACTATAACGGTGGTGCTACAATTTGGGCATAATTTTCATGTTTATGTTAACGTATATGTATAATGTTAGTATATTCTTGACTTCTGGTGATATTTATCATATCTGATTTACAGTTACAATTATTAAGTAAAATAATAATATTGGTGAAATACTCTGAAAAGCATTTGATGTAATAATAATTATATAACATGGATAATATTACGTATACAATTACTTTATTAACTTCCTTTACATTAGATGTTTGTGTCCCCATGTGGGTTAGTATTGAGTGCTAGTAAGTTTATTTAGGTATAAGTACAATTATCATACATAGTAACATGTGTAGATTACTTAGGATAACCAAAAAAAAAGTCAAAATGACTCGTTTCCACTGGGGTAGTAGCAAAGTCCATTAATGTTATGAGTGAGTCAGGACACTTGAACCAAAGTTTTCTTTAGACTAACATCTTAAGCTGTACTGATGTAAATGAACAATGGGACTTGAGACATACTAAGCTATGCGTGGAGCAAATGATCTAGACATACACATAAGCTTATGTTCGCACTCAGTATATACTCCTCCAGACGTACATTCATAATCTTGAAACTACAAATCACTTCCAGAATAGTTATTTATTAGCTTGATTAAAGACTGTTCATCCTGCTAAAGACATTAACTTTTCAGTCATTTACCTATGCTAGGGCATCTATTTATGTCAGAAATGTTAGGTAATCCTTGACATTTTCCTGTTGCTCTTGACTTCTGCCTGACTTTGTCGTATGGAAAATGTTAGACAAAGGGCGCGAGTCTTCCTTGATCTCCCTCCAAAGGAGAAGGGGAGGGGGGTCTGGGTGCTGGCGAAGGGCTCTTGATTCAAGGAATTGAAGTTACCCTCCCTTCCTCGGCTAAAACCTGATTATTTCCCATTTCTCCAGGAGTTAACGCTTTCTACACAAATAGCCCGCACATAAACAAAGTGTGTGTGTGTGTGTGTGTACTCACCTAGTTGTGGTTTGCAGGGGTCGAGGCATAGCTCCTGGCCCCGCCTCTTCACTGGCCGCTACTGGGTCACTCTCCCTGGGCCATGAGCTTTATCATACCTCTTCTTAAAGCTATGTATGGAACCTGCCTCCACTACATCGCTTCCCAAACTATTCCACTTCCCGACCACTCTGTGACTGAAGAAATACTTCCTAACATCTCTGTGATTCATTTGAGTCTTCAACTTCCAACTGTGTCCCCTTGTTGCTGTGTCCCATCTCTGGAACATTCTGTCTTTGTCCACCTTGTCAATTCCTCTCAGTATCTTATATGTTGTTATCATGTCCCCCCTAACCTATCTCTCCTGTCCTCCAGTGTCGTCAGGTCGATTTCCCTTAACCTCTCCTCGTAGGACATACCCCTTAGCTCCGGGACTAGTCTTGTTGCAAACCTTTGCACTTTCTCTAGCTTATTCACGTGCTTGGCAAGGTGTGGGTTCCAAACTGGTGCTGCATACTCCAGTATGGGCCTAACGTACACAGTGTACAGGGTCCTGAACGATTCTTTATTAAGATGTCGGAATGCTGTTCTTAGGTTAGCTAGGCGCCCGTATGCTGCAGCAGTTATTTGGTTGATGTGCGCCTCAGGAGATGTGCCTGGTGTTATACTCACCCCAAGATCTTTTTCCTTGATTGAAGTTTGTAGTCTCTGGCCCCCCTAGACTGTACTCCGTCTGCGGTCTTCTTTGCCCTTCCCCAATCTTCATGACTTTGCACTTGGTGGGGTTGAACTCCAGGAGCCAATTGCTGGACCAGGCTTGCAGCCTGTCCAGATCCCTTTGTAGTTCTGCCTGGTCCTCGTCCGATTGAATTCTTCTCATCAACTTCACAGCATCTGCAAACAGGGACACTTCGGAGTCTATTCCTTCCGTCATGTGTGTGTGTGTGTGTGTGTGTGTGTGTGTGTGTGTGTGTGTGTGTGTGTGTATTGTTCCAGTCAGGGTATTTTACCTTTTTATCCTTTAACGCTTTCTCATGAACAATAATAATCTTCGATATTAACCTGTGCCACTGGAAAATTGTCAAAAGATAGATAGATAGATAGATAGATAGATAGATAGATAGAGAGAGAGAGAGAGAGAGAGAGAGAGAGAGAGAGAGAGAGAGAGAGAGAGAGAATACACAGATAACAGAGGCAGAGAGAGGGAAAAGAGGAGTCAGCAGCAAGGTGAGCAAGACACTTGCTCAGGGACAAGTGACACAGGTATTTCCTATATAGTAGTAACATGTTTCACAGATGATTACTGCTAACCTCTCTTCTCCCTGCCTCGCCCCTCATGTTCTTTGTTAGTAGCACAGCAGAACTACTCCTAACCTCTCTTCTCCCTGCCTCGCCCCTCATGTTCTTTGTTAGTAGCACAGCAGAACTACTGCTAACCTCTCTTCTCCCTGCCTCGCCCCTCATGTTCTTTGTTAGTAGCACAGCAGAACTACTGCTAACTTCTCTTCTCCCTGCCTCGCCCCTCATGTTCTTTGTTAGTAGCACAGCAGAACTACTACTAACCTCTCTTCTCCCTGCCTCGCCCCTCATGTTCTTTGTTAGTAGCACAGCAGAACTACTGCTAACCTCTCTTCTCCTGCCTCGCCCCTCATGTTCTTTGTTAGTAGCACAGCAGAACTACTACTAACCTCTCTTCTCCCTGCCTCGCCCCTCATGTTCTTTGTTAGTAGCACAGCAGAACTACTGCTAACCTCTCTTCTCCCTGCCTCGCCCCTCATGTTCTTTGTTAGTAGCACAGCAGAACTACTGCTAACCTCTCTTCTCCCTGCCTCGCCCTCATGTTCTTTGTTAGTAGCACAGCAGAACTACTCCTAACCTCTCTTCTCCCTGCCTCGCCCCTCATGTTCTTTGTTAGTAGCACAGCAGAACTACTCCTAACCTCTCTTCTCCCTGCCTCGCCCCTCATGTTCTTTGTTAGTAGCACAGCAGAACTACTGCTAACCTCTCTTCTCCTGCCTCGCCCCTCATGTTCTTTGCTAGTAGCACAGCAGAACTACTGCTAACCTCTCTTCTCCCTGCCTCGCCCCTCATGTTCTTTGTTAGTAGCACAGCAGAACTACTGCTAACCTCTCTTCTCCCTGCCTCGCCCCTCATGTTCTTTGTTAGTAGCACAGCAGAACTACTGCAACCTCTCTTCTCCCTGCCTCCCCTCATGTTCTTTGTTAGTAGCACAGCAGAACTACTGCTAACCTCTCTTCTCCCTGCCTCGCCCTCATGTTCTTTGTTAGTAGCACAGCAGAACTACTGCTAACCTCTCTTCTCCCTGCCTCGCCCCTCATGTTCTTTGTAGTAGCACAGCAGAACTACTCAACCTCTCTTCTCCCTGCCTCGCCCCTCATGTTCTTTGTTAGTCAGATACTACTCTCTCCTCTGCCCTACTGCAGAACTACTGCTAACCTCTCTCTCCCTGCCTCGCCCCTCATGTTCTTTGTTAGTAGCACAGCAGAACTACTGCTAACCTCTCTTCTCCCTGCCTCGCCCTCATGTTCTTTGTTAGTAGCACAGCAGAACTACTCTAACCTCTCTCTCCCTGCCTGCCCCTCATGTTCTTTGTTAGAGCACAGCAGAACTACTGCTAACCTCTCTTCTCCTGCCTCGCCCCTCATGTTCTTTGTTATAGCACAGCAGAACTACTGCTAACCTCTCTTCTCCTGCCTCGCCCCTCATGTTCTTTGTTAGTAGCACAGCAGAACTACTGCTAACCTCTCTTCTCCTGCCTCGCCCCTCATGTTCTTTGTTAGTAGCCAGCAGAACTACTCTAACTCTCTTCTCCTGCCTCGCCCTCATGTTCTTTGTTAGTAGCACAGCAGAACTTAACCTCTTCTCCTGCCTCGCCCTCATGTTCTTTGTTAGAGCACAAGAACTACTGCTAACCTCTCTCCCTGCCTCGCCCTCATGTTCTTGTTAGTAGCACAGCAGAACTACTGCTAACCTCTTTCTCCTGCCTCGCCCTCATGTTCTTTGTTAGTAGCACAGCAGAACTACTGCTAACCTCTCTTCTCCTGCCTCGCCCCTCATGTTCTTTGTTAGTAGCACAGCAGAACTACTCTAACCTCTCTTCTCCTGCCTCGCCCTCATGTTCTTTGTTAGTAGCACAGCAGAACTACTTAACTCTCTTCTCCTGCCTCGCCCTCATGTTCTTGTTAGTAGCACAGCAGAACTACTCTAACCTCTCTTCTCCTGCCTCGCCCTCATGTTCTTTGTTATGCACAGCAGAACTACTGCTAACCTCTCTTCTCCTGCCTCGCCCTCATGTTCTTTGTTAGTAGCACAGCAGAACTACTGCTAACCTCTCTCTCCTGCCTCGCCCCTCATGTTCTTTGTTAGTAGCACAGCAGAACTACTGCTAACCTCTTCTCCCTGCCTCGCCCTCATGTTCTTGTTAGAGCACAGCAGACTTGCTAACCTCTCTCCGCTCGCCTCATCTGAGTACACAGCAAACTACGCTAACTCCTCTCCTGCCCGCCTCAGTTGTATAGCACAGCAGAACACGCAACCTCTTTTGCTGCCGCCCATGTCTGTAGTAGACACAGAACTCAACCTTTCCGCCGCCCAGTTTTTTAGTAGCACAGCAGAACTTGTAACCCTCTCCTGTCGCCCCAGCGTAGTAGCCACAAACTATCAACCTCGCCGCCAGCTGTAGTAGCACAGAACTACTGTAACCTTCCTGCCGCTCATGTTCTTAGTAGCACAGCAGAACACTGCTAACCTCTCTCTCCTGCCTCGCCCTCATGTTCTTTGTTAGTAGCACAGCAGAACTACTGCTAACCTCTCTCCTGCCTCGCCCTCATGTTCTTTGTTAGTAGCACAGCAGAACTACTGCTAACCTCTCTTCTCCTGCCTCGCCTCATGTTCTTTGTTAGTAGCACAGCAGACTACTCTAACTCTCTTCTCCCTGCCTCGCCCCTCATGTTCTTTGTTAGTAGCACAGCAGAACTACTGCTAACCTCTCTCTCCCTGCCTCGCCCCTCATGTTCTTTGTTAGTAGCACAGCAGAACTACTGCTAACCTCTCTTCTCCCTGCCTCGCCCCTCATGTTCTTTGTTAGTAGCACAGCAGAACTACTGCTAACCTCTCTTCTCCCTGCCTCGCCCTCATGTTCTTTGTTAGTAGCACAGCAGAACTACTGCTAACCTCTCTTCTCCCTGCCTCGCCCCTCATGTTCTTTGTTAGTAGCACAGCAGAACTACTGCTAACCTCTCTTCTCCCTGCCTCGCCCCTCATGTTCTTTGTTAGTAGCACAGCAGAACTACTGCTAACCTCTCTTCTCCCTGCCTCGCCCCTCATGTTCTTTGTTAGTAGCACAGCAGAACTACTCCTAACCTCTCTTCTCCCTGCCTCGCCCCTCATGTTCTTTGTTAGTAGCACAGCAGAACTACTGCTAACCTCTCTTTCTCCTGCCTCGCCCCTCATGTTCTTTGTTAGTAGCACAGCAGAACTACTGCTAACCTCTCTTCTCCCTGCCTCGCCCCTCATGTTCTTTGTTAGTAGCACAGCAGAACTACTGCTAACCTCTCTTCTCCCTGCCTCGCCCCTCATGTTCTTTGTTAGTAGCACAGCAGAACCAGCACCTGTAGTAGCTAGCAGGGCCACTAGAAGCAGCAACGCCATCATCAGCAGTACCAATAACAGCAACACTACAAGCAGAAACAGCATCGCCTGAAGTAGCAGCAGCAGCAGCAGCATCAGTAGGAGTATCAGCATCACCAGAGCAGCAATAACAGCATCGGTATTTTATACGAGGGTCAGCAACAGTAACAGCACCATCAGAAGCAGCATCACAAACAGCAGCACATCAACGGTAATATCAGCAGCAACAGCATTATTAATAGGATCAGCAGCAGCAGCAACATTAGTAACAGGACCAGCAGTAGCATTAGTAACAGAACCAGCAGCAGCAACAGTAGTAACAGGACCAGCAAACAGTAGTAACAGGACTAGCAGCAGCAGCAACAGTAGTAACAGGACCACCAGCAACAGCAACAGTAGTAACAGGACCAGCAACAGCAGTAACAGGACCAGCAGCAGCAGTAGTAACAGGACAACCAGCAGCAGCAACAGTAGTAACAGGACCAGCAACAGCAACAGTAGTAACAGGACCAGCAGCAGCATTAGTAACAGAACCAGCAGCAGCAACAGTAGTAACAGGACCAGCAAACAGTAGTAACAGGACCAGCAGCAGCAACAGTAGTAACAGGACCACCAGCAACAGCAACAGTAGTAACAGGACCAGCAACAGCAGTAACAGGACCAGCAGCAGCAGTAGTAACAGGACAACCAGCAGCAGCAACAGTAGTAACAGGACCAGCAGCAGCAGCAACAGTAGTAACAGGACCAGCAGCAGTAGTAAAAGGACCAGCAACAGTAGTAACAGGAAGATCAACAGTAGTAACAGAACCACCACCAGCAGCAACAGTAGTAACAGGACCAGCAGGAGTAGTAACAGGACCAGCAACAGCAGCAACAGTACTAACAGAACCACCAGCAACAGCAGTAACAGAACCAGCAACAGCAGTAACAGACCCAGCAACAGTAGTAACAGGACCAGCAGCAGCAGTAGTAACAGGACCAGCAACAGTAGTAAAAGGACCAGCAACAGTAGTAACATGACCAGCAGCAGCAGCAACAGTAGTAACAAGACCAGCAGCAGTAGCAACAGTAGTAACAGAACCAGCAACAGTAGTAACAAGACCAGCAGCAACACCAACAGTAGTAACAGGACCGCCAGCAACAGCAACAGTAGTAACAGAACCAGCAGCAGTAGCAACAGTAGTAACAGAACCAGCAGCAGTAGTAACAAGACCACCAGCAGCAGCAACAGTAGTAACAGGACCGCCAGCAACAGCAACAGTAGTAACAGGACCAGCAGCAACAACAACAGTAGTAACAGGACCACCAGCAACAGTAGTAACAGGACCACCAGCAACAGCAACAGTAGTAACAGAACCAGCAGCAGCAGCAACAATAGTAACAGGACCGCCAGCAACAGCAACAGTAGTAACAGGACCAGCAGCAACAGCAACAGTAGTAAGAGGACCACCAGCAACAGTAGTAACAGGACCACCAGCAACAGTAGTAACAGGACCAGCAGCAGCAGCAACAGCAACAGTAGTAACAGGACCACCAGCAACAGCAACAGTAGTAACAGAACCACCAGCAACAGCAACAGTAGTAACAGAACCACCAGCAACAGCAACAGTAGTAACAACCAGCAGCAGCAACAGTAGTAACAGGACCAGCTGCAACAGTAGTAACAGGACCAGCAACAGTAGTAACAGGACCAGCAGCAGCAGCAACAGTAGTAATAGGACCAGCAGCAACAGCATCAGTAGTAACAGGACCAGCAGCAACAACAACAGTAGTAACAGGACCAGCAACAGTAGTAACAGGACCAGCAACAGTAGTAACAGGACCAGAAACAGTAGTAACAGGACCAGCAACAGTAGTAACAGGACCAGAAACAGTAGTAACAGGACCAGCAACAGTAGTAACAGGAGCAGAAACAGTAGTAACAGGACCAGCAACAGTAGTAACAGGACCAGCAACAGTAGTAACAGGACCAGCAACAGTAATAACAGGACCAGCAACAGTAGTAACAGGACCAACAACAGTAGTAACAGGACCAACAACAGTAATAACAGGACCAGCAACAGTAATAACAGGACCAGCAACAGTAGTAACAGGACCAGCAACAGTAATAACAGGACCAGCAACAGTAGTAACAGGACCAGCAACAGTAATAACAGGACCAGCAACAGTAGTAACAGGACCAGCAACAGTAGTAACAGGACCAGCAACAGTAGTAACAGGACCAGCAACAGTAATAACAGGACCAGCAACAGTAGTAACAGGACCAACAACAGTAGTAACAGGACCAACAACAGTAATAACAGGACCAGCAACAGTAATAACAGGACCAGCAACAGTAGTAACAGGACCAGCAACAGTAGTAACAGAACCAGCAACAGTAGTAACAGGACCAGCAACAGTAGTAACAGGACCAGCAACAGTAATAACAGGACCAACACTACAATGGATCACATCATCATTGAGAACAACATCCACATAATCAAGTGGGTAAGAAAACAATAGTTTTTTTTACCCAGTGTTTACTGTGTATCTGTATATATGTGGGTTGTACTGTACCTACAAACCGGACTTACGAAGCAACGAACGTTTGCCAAACACGCTGAGCTTATATTTATTTTTCCTGTAGCTCCATGAAAATTTGTCCGAATATCAAGAAATGAATATATTTCATTTAAGTCATAATAACTAAATTCAGGCTGGCCTTAGAAAAGTTGGTTAGAATAATCTATCACCTCAGTTATAGCAACGTTGTGTTAATCTATCACCTCAGTTATAGCAGCGTTGTGTTAATCTATCACCTCAGTTATAGCAACGTTGTGTTAATCTATCACCTCAGTTATAGCAGCGTTGTGTTAATCTATCACCTTAGTTATAGCAACGTTGTGTTAATCTATCACCTTAGTTATAGCAGCGTTGTGTTAATCTATCACCTCAGTTATAGCAGCGTTGTGTTAATCTATCACCTTAGTTATAGCAGCGTTGTGTTAATCTATCACCTCAGTTATAGCAGCGCTGTATTAATCTATCACCTTAGTTATAGCAGCGTTGTGTTAATCTATCACCTTAGTTATAGCAGCGTTGTGTTAATCTATCACCTTAGTTATAGCAACGTTGTGTTAATCTATCACCTTAGTTATAGCAGCGTTGTGTTAATCTATCACCTTAGTTATAGCAACGTTGTGTTAATCTATCACCTTAGTTATAGCAGCGTTGTGTTAATCTATCACCTCAGTTATAGCAGCGTTGTGTTAATCTATCACCTTAGTTATAGCAGCGTTGTGTTAATCTATCACCTCAGTTATAGCAGCGCTGTATTAATCTATCACCTTAGTTATAGCAGCGTTGTGTTAATCTATCACCTTAGTTATAGCAGCGCTGTGTTAATCTATCACCTCAGTTATAGCAGCGTTGTGTTAATCTATCACCTCAGTTATAGCAGCGCTGTGTTAGGCTGCTAACTCACCTCTGATGCTAAAATCCACATCCTGTTAATTCACATAAACACACACACACAGATGGGACACAGAAACAAGGGGTCACAATTGTAAGTTGAAGACTCAGATGAGTCAAAGGGATGTTAGGAAGTATTTCTTCAGCCATAGAGTTGTCAGGAAGTGGAATAGTCTGGCAAGTGATGCAGTGGAGGAAGTGACCATACATAGTTTTAAGACGAAGTATGACAAAGCTCATGGAGCAGGGAGAGGGAGGACCCAGTAGCGGTCAGTGAAGAGGCAGGGCCAGGAGCTGAGTCTCGACCCCTGCAACGACAAATAGGTGAGTACACACACACATATATGAATCCAAAGAAGAAAAAGCTAAAAAAAATTTTTTTATTTTAATTAGTATTTTTATTACTCTGGCTATAAATCATATCAACAGTTTCATTTTTTTTTTTTTTTTGGGGATTTACTGAGTTTTAAATGACTGCCATAATTTTATGTCCACGAGTCAAATTAATATTATTTGGATAATTCATTATAGCTCGTTTAAATCACCAACAACGATAACAACACTAGCTCACTAAACCACTCTGCCTGAGAGACGATAAGTAATAAATTATTTCCCCATCAACGTCCACACCAGAAGGAAAAACCCAGTTAAAATTGTTCATAACTTCCCTATTTTTATGTAATTATTAAAGATAAAAAAAATTTTAGAATGAGGAGCGGTAATGTGAGTGATGGAAGTTGAAGATGAGCGAGTTGATGGCAACTGTCTCACCCGGACCTATACTGCAAATGTTTGCGCTTAAAGAACACAGACATGTGGCTGGGATGAGGGGAGTGTGTCTCACGCTAGCTTGTAGAACAACAGACATGTGGCTGGGATGAGGGGAGTGTGTCTCACGCTAGCTTGTAGAACAACAGACATGTGGCTGGGATGAGGGGAGTGTGTCTCACGCTAGCTTGTAGAACAACAGACATGTGGCTGGGATGAGGGGAGTGTGTCTCACGCTAGCTTGTAGAACAACAGACATGTGGCTGGGATGAGGGGAGTGTGTCTCACGCTAGCTTGTAGAACAACAGACATGTGGCTGGGATGAGGGCAGTGTGTCTCACGCTAGCTTGTAGAACAACAGACATGTGCTGGGATGAGGGAGTGTGTCTCACGCTAGCTTGTAGAACAACAGACATGTGGCTGGGATGAGGGGAGTGTGTCTCACGCTAGCTTGTAGAACAACAGACATGTGGCTGGGATGAGGGCAGTGTGTCTCACGCTAGCTTGTAGAACAACAGACATGTGGCTGGGATGAGGGAGTGTGTCTCACGCTAGCTTGTAGAACAACAGACATGTGGCTGGGATGAGGGAGTGTGTCTCACGCTAGCTTGTAGAACAACAGACATGTGGCTGGGATGAGGGAGTGTGTCTCACGCTAGCTTGTAGAACAACAGACATGTGGCTGGGATGAGGGGAGTGTGTCTCACGCTAGCTTGTAGAACAACAGACATGTGGCTGGGATGAGGGCAGTGTGTCTCACGCTAGCTTGTAGAACAACAGACATGTGGCTGGGATGAGGGGAGTGTGTCTCACGCTAGCTTGTAGAACAACAGACATGTGGCTGGGATGAGGGGAGTGTGTCTCACGCTAGCTTGTAGAACAACAGACATGTGGCTGGGATGAGGGGAGTGTGTCTCACGCTAGCTTGTAGAACAACAGACATGTTGCTGGGATGAGGGGAGTGTGTCTCACGCTAGCTTGTAGAACAACAGACATGTGGCTGGGATGAGGGGAGTGTGTCTCACGCTAGCTTGTAGAACAACAGACATGTGGCTGGGATGAGGGGAGTGTGTCTCACGCTAGCTTGTAGAACAACAGACATGTGGCTGGGATGAGGAGTGTGTCTCACGCTAGCTTGTAGAACAACAGACATGTGCTGGGATGAGGGGAGTGTGTCCACGCTAGCTTGAGAACAACAGACATGTGGCTGGGATGAGGGAGTGTGTCTCACGTCAGCTTGTAGAACAACAGACATGTGGCTGGATGAGGGAGTGTCTCAGCTAGCTTGTAGAACAACAGACATGTGCTGGGATGAGGATGTGTCTCACGCTAGCTTGTAGAACAACAGACATGTGGCTGGATGAGGGAGTGTGTCTCACGCTAGCTGTAGAACAAAGACATGTGTGGATGAGGAGTGTGTCCAGCAGCTGTAGAACAGTGCTGGGATGAGGGGAGGTGTTCACGCAGCTGTAGAACACAGACATGTGCTGGATGAGGGAGGTGTCACATGTCAGCTAGGCAACAGACATGTGGCTGGTGAGAGGAGATGTGTCAGTCATGCTAGCCAGTAGAACAACAGACTGTGCTGATGAGGAGTGTGTCTCACGCTAGCTTGTAGAACAACAGACATGTTGCTGATGAGGGAGATGTGTCCTAGCAGCATTGTAGAACAACAGACATGTTGCGCGGATGAGGGAGGGTCTCACGCCCAGCTTGCAGAAACAGACATGTGCTGGGATGAGGAGGTGTTACGCTAGCTTTAGAACAACAGACAGTGGCTGGAGAGGGAGTGTCTACGCAGCTGTAGAACAAGACATGTGCTGGGATGAGGAGTGTGTCTCACGCTAGCTTGCCAGACGTGCTGGAAGTTAGCAGACAGAAACATTGCTGGGATGAGGAGGTGTCTCACGCTAGCTTGTAGAACACAGACATGTGTGGGATCGGAGTGTCACGCTAGCAGGAAACAACATGTGCGGGTGAGCAGTGTTCCTAGCTGTAGAACAGCATGTGTGGATGAGTGTCAGATCACTAGCTTCTAGCAACAGACATGGTGGTAACTGATGTAGGATCCTAGTGTCCTAGCAGACAGGACAGACATGTGCTGGATGCATAGTGTCCAGCAGCAGGTAGTTAACATGTGTGCGGATCCAGTGTCTCAGCAGGTAGAAAGACATGTGCTAGGATCCAAGTGTCCAGCGCAGTGTAGAACAGTGTCAGGATCCTAGTGTCCTAGCAGCAGGTAAGTTAACATGGTCAGGATCCTAGTGTCCTAGCAGAGGTAAGTTAACATGTGTCAGGATCCTAGTCTCCTAGCAGCAGGTAGGTTAACATGTGTCAGGATCCTAGTGTCCTAGCAGCAGGTAGTTAACAGTGTCAGGATCCTAGTGTCCTAGCAGCAGGTAGGTTAACATGTGTCAGGATCCTAGTGTCCTAGCGCAGGTAAGGTTAACATGTCAGGATCCTAGTGTCCTAGCAGCAGGTAGTTAACATGTGTCAGGATCCTAGTGTCCTAGCAGCAGGTAAGTTAACATGTGTCAGGATCCTAGTGTCCTAGCAGCAGGTAGGTTAACATGTCAGGATCCTAGTGTCCCAGCAGGTAAGTTAACATGTCAGGATCCTAGTGTCCTAGCAGCAGGTAAGTTAACATGTGTCAGGATCCTGGTGTCCTAGCAGCAGGTAAGTTAACATGTGTCAGGATCCTAGTGTCCTAGCAGCAGGTAAGTTAACATGTTCAGGATCCTAGTGTCCTAGCAGCAGGTAGTTAACATGTGTCAGGATCTAGTGTCCTAGCAGCAGGTAAGTTAACATGTTCAGGATCCCAGTGTCCTGCAGCAGGTAGTTAACATGTGTCAGGATCCTAGTGTCCTAGCAGCAGGTAAGTTAACATGTTAGGATCCTAGTGTCTAGCAGCAGGTAGGTTACATGTGTCAGGATCCTAGTGTCTACAGCAGGAGTTAAGTGTCAGGATCAGTGTCCTACAGTCAGGTTAGGTTAACAGTGTCAAGGATCCTAGTGTCCTAGCAGCAGGTAGTTAACATGTGTCAGGATCCTAGTGTCCTGCAGCAGGTAGGTTAACATGTGTCAGGATCAGTGTCCTGAGCAGGTAAGTTAACATGGTCAGGATCCTAGTGTCCTAGCAGCAGGTAAGTTAACATGTGTCAGGATCCTAGTGTCCTAGCACAGAGTTAACATGTCAGGATCCAGTGTCCTAGCAGAGGTAGGTTAACATGTGTCAGGATCCAAGTGTCCTAGCAGCAGGTAAGTTAACATGTCAGGATCCTAGTGTCCTAGCAGCAGGTAGGTTAACATGTGTCAGGATCCTAGTGTCCTAGCAGCAGGTAAGTTAACATGTGTCAGGATCCTAGTGTCCTAGCAGCAGGTAGGTTAACATGTGTCAGGATCCTAGTGTCCTAGCAGCAGGTAGGTTAACATGTGTCAGGATCCTAGTGTCCTAGCAGCAGGTAAGTTAACATGTGTCAGGATCCTAGTGTCCTAGCAGCAGGTAGGTTAACATGTGTCAGGATCCTAGTGTCCTAGCAGCAGGTAAGTTAACATGTCAGGATCCTAGTGTCCTAGCAGCAGGTAAGTTAACATGTGTCAGGATCCTAGTGTCCTAGCAGCAGGTAAGTTAACATGGTCAGGATCCTAGTGTCCTAGCAGCAGGTAAGTTAACATGTCAGGATCCTAGTGTCCTAGCAGCAGGTAAGTTAACATGTGTCAGGATCCTAGTGTCCTAGCAGCAGGTAGGTTAACATGTGTCAGGATCCTAGTGTCCTAGCAGCAGGTAAGTTAACATGTGTCAGGATCCTAGTGTCCTAGCAGCAGGTAAGTTAACATGTGTCAGGATCCTAGTGTCCTAGCAGCAGGTAAGTTAACATGTGTCAGGATCCTAGTGTCCTAGCAGCAGGTAAGTTAACATGTCAGGATCCTAGTGTCCTAGCAGCAGGTAAGTTAACATGTGTCAGGATCCTAGTCTCCTAGCAGCAGGTAGGTTAACATGTGTCAGGATCCTAGTGTCCTAGCAGCAGGTAAGTTAACATGTGTCAGGATCCTAGTGTCCTAGCAGCAGGTAAGTTAACATGTGTCAGGATCCTAGTGTCCTAGCAGCAGGTAAGTTAACATGTCAGGATCCTAGTGTCCTAGCAGCAGGTAAGTTAACATGTGTCAGGATCCTAGTGTCCTAGCAGCAGGTAAGTTAACATGTGTCAGGAACCTAGTGTCCTAGCAGCAGGTAAGTTAACATGTCAGGATCCTAGTGTCCTAGCAGCAGGTAAGTTAACATGTGTCAGGATCCTAGTGTCCTAGCAGCAGGTAAGTTAACATGTGTCAGGATCCTAGTGTCCTAGCAGCAGGTAAGTTAACATGAGCAACAGACCAGCACAATGTATCATTTGTAAATTTTAACATTATCGAGCCATATAAATATTATTCTGGTTATAATTAATATAATAAATAGTTACTAATATTCAAGCTGTAAGAATAAAGACTACAATGAGTCCAGTACTGTAGGTAGACGTCCAGTACTGTAGGTAGACGTCCAGTACTGTAGGTAGACGTCCAGTACTGTAGGTAGACGTCCAGTACTGTAGGTAGACGTCCAGTACTGTAGGTAGACGTCCAGTACTGTAGGTAGACGTCCAGTACTGTAGGTAGACGTCCAGTACTGTAGGTAGACGTCCAGTACTGTAGGTAGACGTCCAGTACTGTAGGTAGACGTCCAGTACTGTAGGTAGACGTCCAGTACTGTAGGCAGACGTCCAGTACTGTAGGTAGTGTTAAGACTACAATAGGTCCAGTACTGAAGGTAGTGTTAAGACTACAATAGGTCCAGTACTGTAGGTAAAGACTACAATGGGTTTAGTACTGTAGGTAGAGTGGAAGACTACTTAATACATTTAATTTTTATTCCAGAGAAAGTGCTGAACCTATAGGGGTCATATATCGCCTGGGAAATGGGAAGCATTGAAGTTCGATCCAAGAAAGAGGAGGTAAAGTCCAGTTCCTTGGATCAAGAGCCTTACATCGGCATCAAGGCACTTCCCTTGAGGGGACATCTTGAAATAAGTCCAAGGAGACGACATTCAGAAACTGCTACCCACAACTCTCACGTCCTGTATAATAGTTCTACATTATTTAGTGTATAAGTTCCTGGGTTGTTTTCATTCCCGATAATTAGAACTTTACACTTGTTCACACTGAATTATTCAGTGAACTGAATCTACCACAAAGTGATTTAGATAGCAATCCTGGACTACCTTCGCACTGGAGTCTCAGAGATCTCCAGTCGATTTGGCTGAAATAAAAATCCCCAGCATTATATTTTCTGGTCTTGAAGCCTTAACATTTTCGTCCCAGAGAAATTTTATTTCATCACTTACGAAGTTCTGAGGTCAGAGGTCGACGTATTATACCTGAGACCAGTTTTTTAGTCACTCCAGAGATTACAGCCAGATACAGTTTGTTCATTGGGTCTTTGCTTCGTTTTTGCTCCAACAGTTACAAAATTTCTCCAACATAAAACGCCTATACCTCTCTTATTTGTGACTCTTATCACGACTATTTTTTTCTTTCAACGTATTTTTTTAACTATAAAAAAAGGAGAAATTCACTACTATTAGTTAGGTCTGGCGTTCGTATTTCACTAATACTGACGTTATAGGTCTCTAAAGTCTAGTGCCAATTAAGATCAGGCATTTGTAAACCTAGTACAAGTTAGGTGTGGCGACACCAAGCCAGAGCTGGCCAGAGGGCAGGCAAGAGGGCAGGCAAGAGGGCAGGCAAGAGGGCAGGCAAGAGGGCAGGCAAGAGGTGTTATTCAGATTGCGGCAGCAGTGATTCAGTGTTTGGTGAGGGTGGTGGTGGTGGTGGTGGTGGTGGTGGTGAGCTGACACAGTGTTTGGTGAGGGTGGTGGTGGTGGTGGTGAGCTGACACAGTGTTTGGTGAGGGTGGTGGTGGTGGTGGTGAGGAGCTGACACAGTGTTTGGTGAGGGTGGTGGTGGTGGTGGTGAGCTGACACAGTGTTTGGTGAGGGTGGTGGTGGTGGTGGTGAGCTGACACAGTGTTTGGTGAGGGTGGTGGTGGTGGTGAGCTGACACAGTGTTTGGTGAGGGTGGTGGTGGTGGTGAGCTGACACAGTGTTTGGTGAGGGTGGTGGTGGTGGTGGTGAGCTGACACAGTGTTTGGTGAGGGTGGTGGTGGTGGTGGTGAGCTGACACAGTGTTTGGTGAGGGTGGTGGTGGTGGTGGTGAGCTGACACAGTGTTTGGTGAGGGTGGTGGTGGTGGTGGTGAGCTGACACAGTGTTTGGTGAGGGTGGTGGTGGTGGTGGTGAGCTGACACAGTGTTTGGTGAGGGTGGTGGTGGTGGTGAGCTGACACAGTGTTTGGTGAGGGTGGTGGTGGTGGTGGTGAGCTGACACAGTGTTTGGTGAGGGTGGTGGTGGTGGTGGTGAGCTGACACAGTGTTTGGTGAGGGTGGTGGTGGTGGTGGTGAGCTGACACAGTGTTTGGTGAGGGTGGTGGTGGTGGTGGTGAGCTGACACAGCGGACACTGCAAGTGCTGACGCCATAACCTTCCTATGACACATCAGGGTTTGTTGAACATTACACATCATGAACTGGACACCAACAACAGCTGAATGAGATCTGTCCTAGATACAACAACAGCCTGAGTGGACACTTCCACTAAGGTGTTGTCTTTTAACTACTTTTGGAGACTTGGACCTGCCTCGCATGGGCCAGTAGGCCTGCTGCAGTGTTCTTTCTTTCTTATGTTCTTATGTACTTTATTACCATTTTTCAGCAATTATACCAATTTGCTATTATCAATTTCCTTCTATTGTCACTAATTTACTTCATCACAAATGTATTGTTGAAGGGCTCTTGATTCAAGAAATATGACCGAAAGTCTTTCTCGGATCAACTGTGATAGTCTCCCATTCCCCAGACTCCGTATGACTCCTACGAGTTTAGAGCTTTCCCGTGAATATAATATAATCTTGCAGCTACGGTGAAAAGTTCTGTTCCACAAGGTACAGTACTCACCCCTATGTTATTAATCATCCTCATGTCTGACATAGAGACGTAAACCATAACACTGATGTAAGAATCTCCATGACAATGTCCTTCATTGAGGACACTGCAAATCTCCAAGCGGATATAAACTAAGTCTTCCAATGGGCCACACAAAACAACATGAAGTTCAATGAGAACAAATTTCAATTTCTCCGCTATGGAAAACTTGGAGATAAAAGCTAGATCGGAGTATAAAACAAATTTAACCATACAATAGAGCGGAAAACTAATGTGAAGGACTTGGAAGTGATGTCAGAGAATCTCATTTTCAAAGATCACAACAATGTCATTATTACATCTGTTAGGAAAATGGTAGGATGGATAATGAGAACCTTCAAAGCAAGGGATACCAAGCCAATGGTAATCCTTTAAGTCACTTGTTTTCTCTAGGCTCTAATACTTCTGTGCACTAACGGCCCTTTTCAAGGCAAGCGAAATTGTAGATTTGGAGAATATACAGAGAACTTTCACTGCACGTATAAGTACAGTCAAGCATCTCAATTAATGGGATCGTTTGAAGTCCCTTGACATGTACTCCTTGGAATGCAGACGGGAAATCATAATTTACACCTGGAAAATACCAGAGACTTGTCCCAAATCTGCACACAGAAATCAATCCATACGAAAGCAAAAGACTCGGCAGGTGGTGTAACATCCCCTCCAAGGAAAAGCAGGGGTGCCATGAGTACACTAAGCAGGGGTGCCATGAGTACACTAAGCAGGGGTGCCATGAGTACACTAAGCAGGGGTGCCATGAGTACACTAAGCAGGGGTGCCATGAGTACACTAAGCAGGGGTGCCATGAGTACACTAAGCAGGGGTGCCATGAGTACACTAAGCAGGGGTGCCATGAGTACACTAAGCAGGGGTGCCATGAGTACACTAAGCAGGGGTGCCATGAGTACACTAAGCGATTACACAATAAGTGTCAATGGCCCAAGACTGTTCAACTGCCTCCAGCAGTATACAACCAGCTTCCTGGATGGTTGCTCCAGCAGTATACAGCCAGCTTCCTGGATGGTTGTTCCAGCAGTATACAACCAGCTTCCTGGATGGTTGCTCCAGCAGTATACAACCAGCTTCCTGGATGGTTGCTCCAGCAGTATACAACCAGCTTCCTGGATGGTTGCTCCAGCAGTATACAACCAGCTTCCTGGATGGTTGCTCCAGCAGTATACAACCAGCTTCCTGGATGGTTGCTCCAGCAGTATACAACCAGCTTCCTGGATGGTTGCTCCAGCAGTATACAACCAGCTTCCTGGATGGTTGCTCCAGCAGTATACAACCAGCTTCCTGGATGGTTGCTCCAGCAGTATACAACCAGCTTCCTGGATGGTTGTTCCAGCAGTATACAGCCAGCTTCCTGGATGGTTGCCCCAGCAGTATACAACCAGCTTCCTGGATGGTTGTTCCAGCAGTATACAACCAGCTTCCTGGATGGTTGCCCCAGCAGTATACAACCAGCTTCCTGGATGGTTGCTCCAGCAGTATACAACCAGCTTCCTGGATGGTTGCCCCAGCAGTATACAGCCAGCTTCCTGGATGGTTGCTCCAGCAGTATACAACCAGCTTCCTGGATGGTTGCTCCAGCAGTATACAACCAGCTTCCTGGATGGTTGCTCCAGCAGTATACAACCAGCTTCCTGGATGGTTGCCCAGCAGTATACAACCAGCTTCCTGGATGGTTGCTCCAGCAGTATACAACCAGCTTCCTGGATGGTTGCCCAGCAGTATACAACCAGCTTCCTGGATGGTTGCTCCAGCAGTATACAACCAGCTTCCTGGATGGTTGCTCCAGCAGTATACAACCAGCTTCCTGGATGGTTGCTCCAGCAGTATACAACCAGCTTCCTGGATGGTTGCTCCAGCAGTATACAACCAGCTTCCTGGATGGTTGCTCCAGCAGTATACAACCAGCTTCCTGGATGGTTGCTCCAGCAGTATACAACCAGCTTCCTGGATGGTTGCTCCAGCAGTAACCAGCTTCTGGATGGTTGCAGCAGTACAACCAGCTTCCTGGATGGTTGCTCCAGCAGTATACAACCAGCTTCCTGGATGGTTGATCCAGCAGTATACAACCAGCTTCCTGGATGGTTGCTCCAGCAGTATACAACCAGCTTCCTGGATGGTTGCTCCAGCAGTATACAACCAGCTTCCTGGATGGTTGCTCCAGCAGTATACAACCAGCTTCCTGGATGGTTGCTCCAGCAGTATACAACCAGCTTCCTGGATGGTTGCTCCAGCAGTATACAACCAGCTTCCTGGATGGTTGCTCCAGCAGTATACAACCAGCTTCCTGGATGGTTGCTCCAGCAGTATACAACCAGCTTCCTGGATGGTTGCGCTATCAGTATACACAGTGTCACCTGGTGTAGACTTGGTGTCACCTGGTGTAGACTGGGTGTCACCTGGTGTAGGCTGGGTGTCACTTGGTGTAGGCTGGGTGTCACCTGGTGTAGGCTGGGTGTCACCTGGTGTAGGCTGGGTGTCACCTGGTGTAGGCTGGGTGTCACCTGGTGTAGACTGGGTGTCACCTGGTGTAGGCTGGGTGTCACCTGGTGTAGGCTGGGTGTCACCTGGTTTAGGCTGGGTGTCACCTGGTGTAGACTGGGTGTCACCTGGTGTAGGCTGCTGGGTGTCACCTGGTGTAGACTGGGTGTCACCTGGTGTAGGCTGGGTGTCACCTGGTGTAGGCTGGGTGTCACCTGGTGTAGACTGGGTGTCACCTGGTGTAGACTTTCTTCATATGCTCTGTCTTACATTAATGAAGATACGAGTATCATTACACTTCTCTCAGCCTCTACATTTTACCTTCATATTTACTCAACCCACACACAGCAGAAAGTAACTTATGACAACGTTTCGGCCAGACTTGGACCATTAACTAGTCACACTACTTGATGGTCCCAGTCGGACCGAAACGTCCTAAGTTACTTTCTGCTATGTGTGGGTTATTTGTGTACTGTTCCAGTATTGTGTCTTTATATTCTTCATAAATGAGCATCAACACTGCAAATGATATTTCGGTGACGGTCTGACAAGTATAGACTCACTGAGTCAATACTGTTTCTGGTCTGACAAGTATAGACTCACAGAGTCAATACTGTTTCTGGTCTAACAAGTATAGACTCACAGAGTCAATACTGTTTCTGGTCTAATAAGTATAGACTCACAGAGTCAATACTGTTTCTGGTCTAATAAGTATAGACTCACAGAGTCAATACTGTTTCTGGTGTTTTGTATTCTAAATGTCCTTCTCTGTTACCTAAGATTCTATTGGCTTGGTTGCTCGTATGTATTGTTTAATGTGATTGTTATTAAGTTTTAATACTCATATATCCTTCTCTTCTTTCGTATTCACTATTTTATTTCAAAATATTTTTTTTACTGGTATCTAAAGTTGTTATCCACATGCATTACTTTGCACTCACACACATAAGTTTATTTCCCACCCTTCGATAATAATAATAATAATAATAATAATAATAATAATAATAATAATAATAATAATAATAATAATAATAATCTTTATTTCTACAAGTACATGTACAAGGTATACAAGCCTAGGTGACATCAATGACATACTACTATGTATACAGAAAGCCCCTTGTTATGCAGAACATTTCTGGCAAATTAGGTCAATTTTGTTCCAAAGATGCGACCCACACCGGTCGACTAACACCCAGGTACCTATTTTTACTGCTAGGTGAACATGACCAGCAATTGTCTTAAGAAAACGCGTCCTAATGTTTCCACCCGTACCGGGGATCGATCCCCGGACCTCAGTGTATGAGTTGAGTGCACTAGCAATCAAGCTACGGGACACCTTAATTAACCTGACCGGGTCTCAGTGCTCTTGCACTCAGCGTTTTGTCCACTGCAGTTATATTTCTTGGTCCACTTCCCCTAGTTGCTTCATCTTGATGACACGGTCAGTAGAGTGCGTGCACGTTGTCGCAGTGTATGCAACACGGTCAGTAGAGGCGTGCAGGTTGTCGCAGTGTATGCAACACTGAGTGCGTGTGCAGGTTGTCGCAGTGTATGCAACACGGAGCGAGGCTGGTGCTCTCAGTGCTTCATTCAAAGACATTGTCACAAAAAACTGGTTGAGAGCGAGGGTGGCCTTCAGTTTCCAGCTGAGTATAACTTTATCAGCACTGCTGACTCTTCATGCTTCCCCATCCTCCCATCACTTTTTAATACATCTCCACCTCCTCCAAGTTTTATTCAGGTTTAATCTACGAGTTTAAACCTGTACAATTGTTTTATTCAGTAACATATGTTTAACCTAAGATAACTCAATAAGCTCAAACTGTGATTTATTTCTGTCACATCTGATCACTTAACAATGTGACATCTCTCCCTCCCCCCACTCGTCACTGTCACACTTGTTTATACATGATGGTGAGGGAGAGTTTTGAGAGTGCCAACACCTGCAGGCAGGCGGCTGAGTGTGCCCTCACGACCTTTGTGTTGTGTCTAGCACTGGACTCTCACTACAACAATCCTGTTGCCTCACTCTCAACTCCACATTATAGGCCCTTCTTGCTCTTAGATTTCTTCCCTTCAGAGTCTGCCTTCAGGTTGGCGAGGTTCTCTTGATCCAAAGAAATGGAGCTCAACTCCCCTTCCCCGCAGGACCAGTCCTGCGGGGCACTTCCTAAGTCCTTTTGGTGGAAGCATTTTTATTGGTGTATCAATTTATATGGGTATATGAGTGAATAAAAGTGCCTTAAATAATTTTTAATCCTAATATTTTATATGTTATTTTGAGTCATTTCTTACTAGTGTTCCAATATGTTAACGGGATCACAATAAAGATGGAACCTAAAACTCACAGGCCCACCACCCATTCTGTCATTTGTTTACAATCGTGTTATTACGACTGTACGAGTCATGTTAAAAAGATATAAATAAATCCTGAGAACACGAAGAAACAATATAATTGAAGCAGTTACAGGAATCAAGGGATCTAGTCAAAAGTTCATAACAAAGATGGGAAACCCCAAAATAGAGATAGTAAAAAAACTGGACTGGACTCATCACCACTAATGATACAGTAGCATCAGGATAAGAGTAAGTCTTGTGAAAATGTTGGTCGTGAAGCAGAATCTTATTCCCATACAGAGGATACATTATACGATCAACAGGACAGTGTCCTTTTGGAAAGAGCTCAAGAGCTAGAAAAAATAATTCCAAAGCTAATATTTGATGGTGACTTTAGCAGTAGGCTTGAGCGTGCAAGTGCCTACGTTTGAGATATTGTTTTGCTGATACCACTCAATGTATATAGAAGGGATATTGTCAGAACGGCGTTAGATACTTGCTTGTATTACATTTATACCATGAGAACAATATTATCATTATTGCTGTTGTGTGTTTTAACTAGCTTAAGAGTTGTGAGAGCTCGATTCTCCGTCTGGTAAGCACTAGACAAATTACCCATTTGTAGCTATAGGAGCATAGCTATGCTCTTGGTGACCCTTCTTCAGTAATTTCTTGATCTTACATATATATATTTTTTTAATTTCCACTGGTAGTAGTATTTACCACGTGAGAGGGGAGGGGGTTGGAGATGAGAGGTCCCATCAAGTATAGGCCTACTGAAGTGTTCCTCCATTATGTTCCTAACTCTTAATTCCTTCCACTGATCTATCAATACGAAGAAAATTTTTCTAGTAGCTTTTCGGCTCCACTTTTTTCTGAATTCACAACTGTGCCTTCCTAGCCCTATTGATAATACCACTGATAAATCCTGTGATACGCTCACTGCATGTGTAAATATAAGCAAGACTCTCGTATGTAGATAAATGGTTCACAGAACCGACAAGTTGATAAATTAGACACATGTACAACACTTGGGAATCTTTAATTAGGAAACGTTTCGCCACACAGTGGCTTCATCAGTTCATACAAAGAAGAATGGTGAAGAACAGGAGTTTGAGGTAATTAGTCCCTCAGCCTTGAGTCGATGTAATCAGTCCATCAGTCTTGAAAAGAATACAGGCGATTATCAGGAATCATCGCGCCTACAGTGACTTACCACCACTCCTGTCTTGAAGAAGAATTACCTCTACCACTACTTCTCCACTTCCTTCTTTCTTCCTCTCTTTGTCCCGTCCCTGTCCCCCTCAACTATATATATACTGGCTCCTTCACTCTTCGTGTGTAAGTGTAATTTGTAAATGGTTAAAGTCGGACCGAAACTTCGTCAAAAGGTTCTGTCTCCTAAGTGCGGGTTATGTGTGTATAATTAACGACTTCTTGCACACACTGGACTGGGTACACCAACTGACACTGGACGTCATACACATAACACGAGAGACAAACACATTACACCCTGAGGTGTCACTATGAATACAGGACACCTCCAGAGATGTGGAAGACAATGAATGTAGTCCCAGCCACGAATAAAACTGACCATGCTGCGGTAGATCAAAAAATTACTTTAGCGGAAGGAAGAAGAGAGTTATTGTCAGGGAAGAGTAACTACTGGGGTTCCACAAGGGTCAGTATTAGGACCAGTACTGTATATGGTTTGTTAATGATGTAAAACTAATGAAGTGAATAAAAACATAAATTTGAACAAACTGCAAAATTGGTAAAATAAGCGGTTGTTTGAATTCAACCCCAGCAAATGTAAGGTTATGAATATTGGGGAAGAAGCAAGAAGACTTGACATAGATTATGCAACTTGGTGGACAGAGGATACAGATTTAACTCAAAGAGGAAGAATAACCTCTGCAGTCACTGCTCGTCTAGAAAATCTTAGAATAACCTTCAGGAATCTCAAGTCACCCCAGGCTCTTTATACAACATGTTTGACTCATCTTGGAGTATGCAGCACCAGTTTCGAACCCACACCTGTAAAAGCATGCTAAGAAACTGGAGCAATTGTAGAACAAAGTATGCAAGGTGGCTTATTCCAGATCAAAGAGGTGTATATGATACGAGGAGAGCCTAGCGGGACTGAATCTAACGACATTCGATGACAGAAGAACCAGGGAGTGAATGTCAAGCGACAGGAAAATTGATAGGCAGAGCCAGGAGCTGCAACCATAAGTAGGTAAGTACAGTTCCCGATAAGTCGGGCTTGTGGTGCATGCGTTGGATTGTATCCTAGCACCAACAGCCTGACTGATCATATTTGGTCCTGGACCGAGTAGCGGTGGCTGTGACCCCGGGAACCATCAACAGGTAGCTAACAGACTAACATGAAGTGCCTGTGATCATGAGACTTGGGAGTGCTGAAGGCGGCGGTGGGGCTGGGAGCCGCCAGGAATGTGGTAACACTTAACAAAAACTAGCAACAACTGCTACATGTGTCAAGTATTTAGTGGGGAAATATGTGTGGTGGCTTTATCTTAACCCATGTGTGATATTTTGCTGCGGTGCTATACTATAGTGTGGATGATATGTGGCGGTGTTGATGCTATGTGGCGGTGTTGATGCTATGTGGCGGTGTTGATGCTATGTGGTGGTGTTGATACTATGTGGCGGTGTTGATGCTATGTGGTGGTGTTGATGCTATGTGGCGGTGTTGATGCTATGTGGCGGTGTTGATGCTATGTGGCGGTGTTGATGCTATGTGGCGGTGTTGATGCTATGTGGCGGTGTTGATGCTATGTGGCGGTGTTGATGCTATGTGGCGGTGTTGATGCTATGTGGCGGTGTTGATGCTATGTGGCGGTGTTGATGCTATGTGGCGGTGTTGATGCTATGTGGTGGTGTTGATACTATGTGGCGGTGTTGATGCTATGTGGCGGTGTTAAGTTGCGCACAAAATCAAGGCAGAATATAACTGGCGAGGCTAGGACGACACTTTGGCACAGTTGAAGTAACATATGAAATATCTCCTCAACTTTATAAGAATTAAACTTGGAGAAAATCTTGACAATCTCAAGAGACGAGACAGAGAAGTCGAACTTTCTTTTAAGTTTAAAGCCATAAAGTTCAAGCAGATCTCAAAAATACTGCCACTACTAAAATATAATTTTTCACCAGATAACTGGACAAAATTCTGATTGAAACTGGCAGATGAGCCAAGTTGTTGGTTCTGTAGACCCGAGCCTCTGGTACCAACAACCTCGTTGCTCAATAAGACACATATACAACACCTGGGTATCATGTGTTGTACATGTATTAACACGATTGCAAACAATCGCCATGGGTTCAAACCCCACTCGTTCTGTGGTTTATTATAAAAGTGAGTTATTAATTCTCTGAGTAAGACCAAACTGCATACAACTGACGACATTGTGGAAAGCGTGTGTTATCTTCCTGTTATCTCTCACTTATCTTTAGTACTATCAGATAAGTTATATCATTACAACGATGATAACTAGTTACAACAACCACACTGCTAGGTCTTTTCTCTGGGAAAAAAGCGATGAAAAACACTATTAATATCATTAACGTAAGATTCGTAAATTAATTTCATACTCACCATAGGTAGTAATTTCAACGTACATAGACTACATACACTAATGATAAGTACAAAAATTACAAAATTAAAATACGTAATTATTAGTGGCAAAAAAATACGGAAATATTTTATTCGACGAGGCTGTCCATAATGTGTAAGCTTGCGCCTTTGTAAAACCTTGATGAGATTCAGTAATCAAATTGTCTTCTGCATCAGCACTTGTTGATGCAGTACAAAGCTTCCTTCCATCAGCACTTGTTGATGCAGTACGAAGCTTCCTTCCATCAGCACTTGTTGATGCAGTACGAAGCTTCCTTCCATCAGCACTTGTTGATGCAGTACGAAGCTTCCTTCCATCAGCACTTGTTGATGCAGTACGAAGCTTCCTTCCATCAGCACTTGTTGATGCAGTACGAAGCTTCCTTCCATCAGCACTTGTTGATGCAGTACGAAGCTTCCTTCCATCAGCACTTGTTGATGCAGTACGAAGCTTCCTTCCATCAGCACTTGTTGATGCAGTACAAAGCTTCCTTCCATCAGCACTTGTTGATGCAGTACGAAGCTTCCTTCCATCAGCACTTGTTGATGCAGTACAAAGCTTCCTTCCATCAGCAAGTGTTGATGCAGTACGAAGCTTCCTTCCATCAGCAAGTGTTGATGCAGTACGAAGCTTCCTTCCATCAGCACTTGTTGATGCAGTACAAAGCTTCCTTCCATCAGCAAGTGTTGATGCAGTACAAAGCTTCCTTCCATCAGCACTTGTTGATGCAGTACGAAGCTTCCTTCCATCAGCAAGTGTTGATGCAGTACGAAGCTTCCTTCCATCAGCAAGTGTTGATGCAGTACGAAGCTTCCTTCCATCAGCACTTGTTGATGCAGTACAAAGCTTCCTTCCATCAGCAAGTGTTGATGCAGTACAAAGCTTCCTTCCATCAGCAAGTGTTGATGCAGTACAAAGCTTCCTTCCATCAGCAAGTGTTGATGCAGTACGAAGCTTCCTTCCATCAGCACTTGTTGATGCAGTACGAAGCTTCCTTCCATCAGCACTTGTTGATGCAGTACAAAGCTTCCTTCCATCAGCAAGTGTTGATGCAGTACGAAGCTTCCTTCCATCAGCAAGTGTTGATGCAGTACGAAGCTTCCTTCCATCAGCAAGTGTTGATGCAGTACGAAGCTTCCTTCCATCAGCAAGTGTTGATGCAGTACGAAGCTTCCTTCCATCAGCAAGTGCTGATCCCGTCAACTTTCCCACAATCGAGTGAATAGTTCATAATTTGAAGGACATATCTCCCGCTTTGTAAATGGGTGTCACATCTGCCATTTTCCACTACGCTTACTTTAAATTTCAATACTTAACATGGACAGCCTCGTGAAGAAAGACATTCTCCCCTTTTTTTTCTAATGCGATAATGTTATTTTTCACAAACAATCGGTAATTAGAAGAGGCAACCTATGACGTGAACTGTTCCAGTCACATACCAGTGTTGTGACTTATTCTTTACCAATGTTCCTTATGTCATTCTTGTACTTATCAATTGACATACGTAGTAGTATGATAAATTACTTATACTGCGATGAGAAGTACGAAACTAACTTACGAATCTGAATACAAAATCAGATATAGGACTTATATACGACATGACTTACGAAATCGTTATGACACGATTGAAAACAAACCATACCAGACCGACGCGTCGGTCTGGAGTTTTACAACTCTAACCGCGGGTTCAAGCCCCACCCGTGGTATCGTTTATATATGACATCTTGTTATACGAGATATAGTTCTACACATCCTGTTAAAAAGTAAATAATGTATCTGGCGCTGTAAGTCTCGGGCAAGATGAAAAAAAAAAATAAAAGATACCAGTTTGGAAACAATAACTTAAATCATTGAAAATTTCTTTACAATCTTTCGATAAAGTACACACACACACACACACACACACATATATATATATATATATATATATATATATATATATATATATATATATATATATATATATATATATATATATATATATATATATATATATTAATTATTATTATATATAAATATATGCCACGCATTTTATTAATTTATATATCAACACATTAGAATATGCTGTCTTAATCTGCTTTCATTATATTAATAAAGTTTTCAATTTTACTGATAGGCTGGGACAGGAGTAGTTATTATTTACTTTGTATATATCCAACATAAATTGACAATTTAATCACTTATAGTAGTAAAGTATTGTACTAAGGTGATATTTCAACCTTTGGTAATAGTGAGTGATGGCACCTACGTACACATAGTGACGATCTTATACTCACTATACATTGGTAGTAGTGAGTGATGGCACCTACGTACACATGGTGACGATCTTATACTCACTTATACATTGGTAGTAGTGGGGTGATGGCACCTACGTACACATGGTGACGATCTTATACTCACTTATACATTGGTAGTAGTGAGAGTGATGGCACCTACGTACACATGGTGACGATCTTATACTCACTCATACATTGGTAGTAGTGAGAGTGATGGCGCCTACGTACACATAGTGACGATCTTATACTCACTCATACATTGGTAGTAGTGAGAGTGATGGCACCTACGTACACATGGTGACGATCTTATACTCACTTATACATTGGTAGTAGTGAGAGTGATGGCACCTACGTACACATGGTGACGATCTTATACTCACTTATACATTGGTAGTAGTGAGATGATGGCACCTACGTACACATGGTGACGATCTTATACTCACTTATACATTGGTAGTAGTGAGAGTGATGGCACCTACGTACACATGGTGACGATCTTATACTCACTTATACATTGGTAGTAGTGAGAGTGATGGCACCTACGTACACATGGTGACGATCTTATACTCATACATTGGTAGTAGGTAGTGATGGCACCTACCTACACATGGTGACGATCTTATACTCACTTATACATTGGTAGTAGTGAGAGTGATGGCACCTACGTACACATGGTGACGATCTTATACTCACTTATACATTGGAGTAGTGAGAGTGATGGCACCTACGTACACATGGTGACGATCTTATACTCACTTATACATTGGTAGTAGTGAGAGTGATGGCACCTACGTACACATGGTGACGATCTTATACTCACTTATACATTGGTAGTAGTGAGAGTGATGGCACCTACGTACACATGGTGACGATCTTATACTCACTTATACATTGGTAGTAGTGAGATGATGGCACCTACGTACACATGGTGACGATCTTATACTCACTTATACATTGGTAGTAGTGAGTGATGGCACCTACGTACACATGGTGACGATCTTATACTCACTTATACATTGGTAGTAGTGAGTGATGGCACCTACGTACACATGGTGACGATCTTATACTCACTTATACATTGGTAGTAGTGGGGTGATGGCACCTACGTACACATGGTGACGATCTTATACTCACTTATACATTGGTAGTAGTGAGAGTGATGGCACCTACGTACACATGGTGACGATCTTATACTCACTCATACATTGGTAGTAGTGAGAGTGATGGCACCTACGTACACATGGTGACGATCTTATACTCACTCATACATTGGTAGTAGTGAGAGTGATGGCACCTACCTACACATGGTGACGATCTTATACTCACTATACATTGGTAGTAGTGAAGTGATGGCACCTACGTCACATGTGACGCTATCTTATACTCACTTATTTCGAGTTTGCCGTAATATAAAACTGGGACAATTTTGTCTTCCCCTACAGAAAGGATCAATACCTAAGCTAAGAATAGAAGCATGACAAAAGATTCGCACTCTGGCAGGATTTCTGGTCATATAATTCAAGAGATCAATCTTACACACTTCTTACATTCAGTATACAAATATCTTAACTTTCCGGGTTATCGCTGGTATCAGACCGGGACGCGGGAGTGATGATAAGGGGCAGGTTATTATTTGCGCTCTGGGTACAGTACTGTACATAATAAAATTACATTGGTCTTGAGGACACACGCACTTTATTTTGGACACAGAAAGTACATTTTGTAAATTTAAACAATATAACCCAATAAAGTTAAAAAGATATGAGACCTAACAGCAATGGAGAGAAATCTGTGAAGGCGCGGCGCGCGCGCAGCCTCCGGGGACCAGGAAGTCCCCAGATGCCACTCTCACACACAGGAAACGAGATATTTGTCTCGAATTTAAAGATGGTGGCCAAGGGCAACCAGGTTTTCCCAGTCTCGTAAATTAGTGCTTTATTCTTCCTCTGGAGCGTAGGACACTTTAATCAGTAGTGGGTGGCAGCAGCGGCGGGGGTGGCTGACGTATGTTGTGTTGACTCATTGGGGAAACACTTGTGAGCTCTCTCTCTCTCTCTCTCTCTCTCTCTCTCTCTCTATATATATATATATATATATATATATATATATATATATATATATATATATATATATATATATATTTTATATATATATATATATATATAATTTTATTTCTACAAGTGAAGAGGTTCGTAATTAGATTTGTCCCTGAACTAAAAGGAATGAAATATGGATTTGAGATTTAAAGAGCTGAATTTGATGACATTAGTTTGAATAAACAAGGAAAGTCGTGAGAACCAATTACAAAATGCCCAGAAGACTCGACAGGGCGAACAAGAGTCGAGTGTTGGAGACGAGAAATGGGTACTAGAGAGAACAGCTGAAAGTTAAAGACATGTATGAATTACAGGGATGTCAAGAAGTGTGTTTAGCCTTAAAGTGGTCTCTAAGTGGAATGACAAAGACGAAGTGATGAGAAGGTCCAGGGGCTGAGTTCGACCCCTGCCACCGCAAATAACACACACACATATCACCTGAGGCCACACACGTGTACACTTTATGGAGGACACAGGTGTGTGTTGGAGGAGGAGGAAGTGGAGGAGGGGAAGTGGAGGAGGGAAGTGGAGGAGGGGAAGTGGAGGAGGGGAAGTGGAGGAGGGGAAGTGGAGAAGGGGAAGTGGAGGAGGGGAAGTAGAGTTGCAGGAGGGGGGAACTAAGGGGCAAGAGGGGCAAGTATGAGGTGCAAGTGAGCATGGGAGTATAGACAGTATGAGAGGAACAGGTGAAAGACCAGAAGGGTCAGGGAAGGGAGGTAAGAAGGGGCATAATATAATAATAATAATAATATCTTTATTTACTACAAGTACATGTACAAGGTATACAGGCCTAGCTGACATCAGTGACATACTACTATATAGAAAGTCCCTTGTTATGCTGAGCATTTCCCGCAGATTAGGTCAGTGTCCCAGGATGCGACTCACACCAGTCGACTAACACCCAGGTACCCATTTTACTGATGGGGAACATAGACAACAGGTGTAAAGAAACACGCCCAATGTTTCTGCCCTGGCTGGGAATCGAACCCAGGCCCTCGCCGTGTGAAGCGAGAGCTTTAGCCACCAGACCACCACTTGGTAATTCCGGGGTAGCCTTGTCAAGTACTGGGGATTCCCTAGTCTTGACCCTCTGCCAAATTCACCTGGTCTCTCTCTATCTCTCTCACTCTGATATTTTCTTGATTCCATCGGTGTACACAGAAGTATTATTATTATTATAATCAAAAGAAGCGCTAAACGTACACAAAAGTAGCCATCACTAAACAGATGTTTAGTATTTTAGTTTTCAGTTAATCTCACTACAGACTGACCATACAACTCTAAAATTCCACTTCTCCTGTGTATAGGAGATGCCAGTCTGAGAGAGAGTAATTTCCAAGTGACTAACTGCTGAACCTTTACTGGAATACTTGACGATATGCTTGTCGTACTGGTCTCCCTGCTCAGTGTAATATCTTCATTATGCACCCCATACCCATCTTGTGGGCGGCAGTCAAAAAGATTACAGACACACATAACACGTCCAGGAAGGTCTTCAAAAAGGTCGTCCAGAGTGTTAAATATGAGGCGGCGGGAACCTTGATGCCCGTGAAGGCCTCATCCAAGGAAATGGGTCTATCCTCACTTTCTCTGGATAATAATAATAATAATAATAATAATAATAATAATAATAATTTTTATTTCAATGCATGTTACAAGTGTACAATGTTATTGGTAGTTACAAATATAATACAATTATAAAACTGTAATGCAAGGAGAGCCACTGGCATGCCATTAACCCCAAGCGATGTTTGGCACTCGGGTTTAACGCTCCTCCCATGAATGTAATAATTAGGTTGGTAAATGTTTAGACTATGGGAGTGTTGGTAAATGTTAGGCCAATGGTACGTGAGTAAATATTTAGATTACTGGTTTGCAACATCCACTAACACCTCGCCTAGTAATAACATCTGCTTAAGAACACTAACTTCTCCTTATACATGTTTATAAACAATGTTTTTCTTCCTCCTTTATAAACATCTAAACTGATTGAAGATGCCATGCAAAATTTTGTGTTTTCTCCAAAGAATTTTGCGCTTTAGATCATCCATAAATATTTATATTAAAACTGTTTATAGCAAAAATATGTATTACCTATTTTATTAATACTTATTATAATTATGTTTATCTTTATTATGAGAGAGAGGTGTGTTATGCAAATGACCCGCCACCTGGAACCGAACTACAGATAATAATAATAATAATAATAATAATAATAATAATAATAATAATAATAATAATAATAATAATAATAATAATAATAATAATAATATCTTTATTTACTACAAGTACATGTACATGGTATACAGGCCTAGCTGACATCAGTGACATACTACTATATAGAAAGTCCCTTGTTATGCTGAGCATTTCGGGCAGATTAGGTCAGTGTCCTACGATGCGACTCACACCAGTCGACTAACACCCAGGTACCCATTTTACTGATGGGGAACATAGACAACAGGTGTAAAGAAACACGCCCAATGTTTCTGCCCTGGCTGGGAATCGAACCCAGGCCCTCGCCGTGTGAAGCGAGAGCTTTAGCCACCAGACCACCAGAGCAAATTAACTAGAAACGAATATGCAAGGGTAAGGAAAGAGGCTGAGAGACAATCTGAGAAAGACATGACAGCAAAGGCGAAGTCTGCTTCACGACCAAAGAATATTTTGATGGAGCTGGATATATCAAAGGTAATGGGCCTAACAAAGTGCCGCTATGTATTTTGCGAGAGGGAGCAGAAGCACTGTCTGAACCATTACTTAGCTAGGATTTACAAGAAGTTAATGGATATGAGAGCAGAAGCACTGTCTGAACCATTACTTAGCTAGGATTTACAAGAAGTTAATGGATATGAGAGCAGAAGCACTGTCTGAACCCTTACTTAGCTAGGATTTACAAGAAGTTAATGGATATGAGAGCAGAAGCACTGTGAACCATTACTTAGCTAGGATTTACAAGAAGTTAATGGATATGAGAGCAGAAGCACTGTGAACCATTACTTAGCTAGGATTTACAAGAAGTTAATGGATATGAGAGCAGAAGCACTGTCTGAACCATTACTTAGCTAGGATTTACAAGAAGTTAATGGATATGAGAGCAGAAGCACTGTCTGAACCATTACTTAGCTAGGATTTACAAGAAGTTAATGGATATGAGAGCAGAAGCACTGTCTGAACCCTTACTTAGCTAGGATTTACAAGAAGTTAATGGATATGAGAGCAGAAGCACTGTGAACCATTACTTAGCTAGGATTTACAAGAAGTTAATGGATATGAGAGCAGAAGCACTGTGAACCATTACTTAGCTAGGATTTACAAGAAGTTAATGGATATGAGAGCAGAAGCACTGTCTGAACCATTACTTAGCTAGGATTTACAAGAAGTTAATGGATATGAGAGCAGAAGCACTGTGAACCATTACTTAGCTAGGATTTACAAGAAGTTAATGGATATGAGAGCAGAAGCACTGTGAACCATTACTTAGCTAGGATTTACAAGAAGTTAATGGATATGAGACAGATGCCAGAGATCTGGAAAGCAAGTAATATAGTCTCTATATTTAAGACGAGAGGCATACAGAAAGTCTTGAACTACATGCATAATGTGCAAGGTAATGGAAAAGATTACTAGGGGAGTGATAGAACATTTGGAGAGATCTGGTTGCATAAGCAATAACCAGTACAAGTTGGTAACAGAAGTGTGACGAGTCAGAGAGAGAGAGAGAGAGGGGGATAGGTGAATCGCAATTTTTTTTTTTTTACTAAAAGAAGGCATTTAATACTGTACCCCATAAGAAGCTGGGGTATGAACTTGAGGGGCAGGCAGGCACCAAAGAGTACCTTAGGGAAAGGCAGCAGAGCGATTGCCAGGGAAGAGACGTCAGAATGGGAAAGAGTAACTAGCGGGGTTCTACAAGGCTCGATACTAGGACCAGTACTATTTCTGGTTTACGTGAATGATATTCCGGATGGACTCAATCAGGTGTATCCCTATTTACTGATGATGTAAAACTAATGAAAGAGATAAATCAGGTGTATCCCTATTTACTGATGATGTAAAACTAATGAAAGAGATAAATCAGGTGTATCCCTATTTACTGCTGATGTAAAACTAATGAAAGAGATAAATCAGGTGTATCCCTATTTACTGATGATGAAAAACTAATGAAAGAGATAAAAATATAAGGAAAGGGAAACGTTTCAAATGGATCTGGATAAACTGTAAGACTGGTCGGATAAGTAGTTCTTGACTTCAACTCCAGCGAAAGCAATGTTAACAAGATTGGAGAAGGGACAAGAAGACGACTGGACACGGAGTATAGACTTGAGAGACAGAAGCTGCATAATTCACTCAGAGAGACTTAGGGGTGAGCATAGTGTCCGGTATATCGCCAGAAGATCACATAAGCAGAATAACCTCTGCAGCAAATGTTCGTCTAGCAAATGTAAGAGCTATCACAAATCTCAACAAAGAGTCATTCCTGGCTCTTTGTACAACATACGTCAGGCCAATCTTGGAGTATGTAGAACCAGTATGGAGCCCACATCGGAAAAAGCACGTTAAGAAACTGGAAGCTAATGTTATTGAATTTATCGACATAGAACAGAAGAACTAAGGGAGATATACAGTAACATAGAAGATACTGGGGTAGATAAGCACAGGCTTTTTTTGAGAGACGAGAAAGAGGTACCCGGAGACAAAGGAGGTTAAATATAGATTAGCCACAGGGATGTCAGGAAGTATTTCTTCAGTTTCAAAGTGGTCTGGAAGTGAAATGATCTCGATGAAGACGTGGTGGAGGTAGACTCCATACGTCGTTTTAAGAGCAGATGCGAAAGGGTCCTCGAGGCTAAGAATAAGTGAGTCTGGAGAGCGACAAGTTAGAGTGGGAGCCAGGATCTAAGCATCGACCCCTGCAACAATAGACAGGTAAGTACAGACAGGCGAGCACACCCACGCACACGCACACGCACGCACACACCCACGCACACGCGCACACACACACCCACGCACACGCACACACACACACACACACAGGATGTTCCAGAGATGGAACACAGAAACAAGGGGGCACAACTGGAAGCTGAAGACTCAGATGAGTCAAAGGGATGTTAGGAAGCATTTCTTCAGCCATAGAGTAGTCAGGAAGTGGAAGAGTCTAGCGAACGATATAGTGGAGGCGGGAACCATACATAGTTTTAAGATAAGGTATGATAAAGCTCATGAAGCAGGGAGAGCAGAGACCCAGTAGCGGACAACGAAGAGGCGTGGCCAGGAGCTGAGTCTCGACCCCTGCAACCACAGTTAGGTGGGTACACACAGACCCTGAACTACACCAAGCTATGCCTCTGGCCTCTTATCTTAACCTTCACGGATGCCGTATTTGGTGCTAAGTCTCACGCCTCTACTGTATATACTGTAAGTTGCAACCCATGCAAAAGTTTTTGCCTCTGCAATCTCTTATGAAAACGTATACGTAACATAAATAAACAAATCAGAAAGGAACGCTGTGATACGTCTGGCAACGCGGTGGCCGAGGAAAAATAAGAAACGTATAATGGTTGACGCTGATCACTGTTGGTGCAAGAAAGGTTTATGTGAGCAGTACATGGGAGGGATCAGGACATGGGAGGGATCAGGACATGGGAGGGATCAGGACATGGGAGGGATCAGGACATGGGAGAGATCAGGACATGGGAGGGATCAGGACATGGGAGGGATCAGGACATGGGAGAGATCAGGACATGGGAGGGATCAGGACATGGGAGGGATCAGGACATGGGAGGATCAGGACATGGGAGGGATCAGGACATGGAGGGACCAGGACATGGGAGGATCAGGACATGGGAGGGATCAGGACATGGGAGGACCAGGACATGGGAGGGATCAGGACATGGGAGGGATCAGGACATGGGAGGGACCAGGACATTGGAGGATCAGGACATGGAGAGGATCAGGACATGGGAGGGATCAGGACATGGGAGGGACCAGGACATGGGAGGGACCAGGACATGGGAGGGATCAGGACATGGGAGGGATCAGGACATGGGAGGGACCAGGACATGGGAGGATCAGGACATGGGAGGGATCAGGACATGGGAGGGATCAGGACATGGGAGGATCAGGACATGGGAGGATCAGGACATGGGAGGGACCAGGACATGGGAGGGATCAGGACATGGGAGGGATCAGGACATGGGAGGGACCAGGTCATGGGAGGGATCAGGACATGGAGGGATCAGGACATGGAGGGACCAGGACATGGGAGGGACCAGGATATGGAGAGATCAGGACATGGGAGGGACCAGGACATGGGAGCGATCAGGACATGGGAGCGATCAGGACATGGGAGGATCAGGACATGGGAGCGATCAGGACATGGAGGGATCAGGACATGGAGGGACCAGGACATGGGAGGGACCAGGACATGGGAGGATCAGGACATGGAGGGATCAGGACATGGGAGGACAAGACATGGAGGGATCAGGACATGGGAGGGATCAGGACATGGGAGGGACCAGGACATGGGAGGGATCAGGACATGGGAGGGATCAGGACATGGGAGGGATCAGGACATGGGAGGGACCAGGACATGGGAGGGACCAGGATATGGGAGAGATCAGGACATGGGAGAGGACATGGGAGCGATCAGGACAAGGGAGCGATCAGGACATGGGAGGATCAGGACATGGAGCGATCAGGACATGGGAGCGATCAGGACATGGGAGCGATCAGGACATGGGAGGGACCAGGATATGGAGAGATCAGGACATGGAGAGAGGACATGGGAGCGATCAGGACATGGGAGCGATCAGGACATGGGAGCGATCAGGACATGGGAGGGATCAGGACATGGGAGCGATCAGGACATGGGAGCGATCAGGACATGGGAGCGATCAGGACATGGGAGGGACCAGGATATGGGAGAGATCAGGACATGGGAGAGAGGACATGGGAGCGATCAGGACATGGGAGCGATCAGGACATGGGAGCGATCAGGACATGTGAGCGATCAGGACATGGGAGGGATCAGGACATGGGAGCGATCAGGACATGGGAGGGACCAGGATATGGGAGAGATCAGGACATGGGAGAGAGGACATGGGAGCGATCAGGACATGGGAGCGATCAGGACATGGGAGCGATCAGGACATGGGAGCGATCAGGACATGGGAGCGATCAGGACATGGGAGCGATCAGGACATGGGAGCGATCAGGACATGGGAGCGATCAGGACATGGGAGCGATCAGGACATGGGAGGGATCAGGACATGGGAGCGATCAGGACATGGGAGGGACCAGGATATGGGAGAGAGGACATGGGAGCGATCAGGACATGGGAGAGAGGACATGGGAGCGATCAGGACATGGGAGCGATCAGGACATGGGAGGGATCAGGACATGGGAGCGATCAGGACATGGGAGGGATCAGGACATGGGAGGGATCAGGACATGGGAGCGATCAGGACATGGGAGGGATCAGGACATGGGAGGGATCAGGACATGGGAGGGATCAGGACATGGGAGAGCCCAGAACACAGGTATGACTTAGGACATGGGGTCTCAAGAAAGCTATTTATTAAAGGTAGGAAAAGACATGGAGGAATAAGGAGTACTATAGTGAAGGTTGACGCTATACATGAAATAAGAAGTAATCCGTCAATTATTAGAAAGGCGGCTCAGGAGCTGTAATTCAAGCACATCAAAGTCGGTAAACAAATTCCTTCTTCAGGTTAGATTCACAATTAAAATATATTGTGTTGTTAAGCATATTTAGGTATGAGCAGTGCAGGTATGAGCAGTGCAGGTATGAGCAGTGCAGGTATGAGCACTGCAGGTATGAGCACTGCAGGTATGAGCACTGCTCTAGCCACCAACACTATTATCACAATTACCGTTAAACTATTATCACCACTACTTATCGTTCAACTTCACCTGACGTAACGTAGCCTATGCTAATTTTTATTTTACATGTATTACAGACCAAATGTAACATCACAATTATTTTATTTGGTAAGTTTAGCCTAAATAATAACACGTTGTTACTTCTTTTTACTCCATTGAGCCTTTCCCACCGATCATTGAGTCAATTTATTAATGGATTTTGGTTCATCCCTTGAAAACAAGATGCAATAGTTTATTATGAATTTTCAAACCTACCCCCCCCCTCAGGGAAATATATAAGGTAGACAGGGATAGACTGAGAGGCGAGAAATGGGAACTTGGGGGACACCGGATAGACTGAGAGGCGAGAAATGGGAACTTGGGGGACACCGTTTAAAGTTAAAATCACAGATGAGACATAGGGATGTTAGGAATTATTTCTTTACTCTCAGTGGTCGAGAAGTGGAATGATCTTGGTGAGGAAGTGGTGGAGGCAGGCTTCATACATAGTTTTATAAGCAGGTACGATTGGGCCCACGAGGCTAAGAGGGAGTGAATCTGAAGGTGGCAATTTAAGAGGCAGGGCCAGGAGCTAAGAATCGACCCCTGCAACTACAAATAGGTGAACACACACACAAAGCTTTAAGAAGAGATATAAAAGCTCATGGAGCAGGGAGAGAGTGGACCTAGTAGCAACCAGCGAAGAGGCGGAGCCAGGAGCTGTGAGTCGACCCCTGCAACCACAAATAGATAAGTACAAATAGAAAAGTACACACACACAGTACTCACTTGAGGGTCCACCAGATGTCGAAGCACATAACGTTGAGCCAGAAGAAGGCAGCCATGAAGCTGAAGTGTATCACCGAGGCTGTGGGCGACCAACACAGTGTTAATGTTACTTATATCTGTTGATGGTGTTACTATTAATTATTATTATTCGTTCTACACTCATGGCTTCGTTCACTCACGTCAAGGTCATGGTTTGGTTCACTCACGTCAAGGTCATGGTTTGGTTCACTCACGTCAAGGTCATGGTTTGGTTCACTCACGTCAAGGTCATGGTTTGGTTCACTCACGCTCACTCACGCTCAATTCAAGAACTCGCGGCTTCTTGGAAAACAATACGAAGGTAAAAACGTTGAAAATTACAAAGCTTTTCATAAGTGTATGCGTGTCAGATGTACACACGATGTAATAATAATATAATATCTATAATTCTACAAGTACATGTACAGGTATACAGACCATAGCTGACATCAATGACATACTACTATATAGAAAGTCGCTTGTTATGCTGAGCATTTCCCGCAAATTAGGTCAGTTTTGTCCCAGGATGCGACCCACACCAGTCAACTAATACCCAGGTACCCATTTTAAACTGATGGGTGAACATGGACAGCAGGTGTCTTATGGAAACATGTCCCTAATGTTTTCCAGCCGTACCAGAGGAGTTTCGAACCCCGGACCTGTGTGTAAGCTGAGTGCGCTAGCGTTCGAGCTACGGGACATGTACATGTCAAATGTACACACGATATAGGTGTACACACGGTGTATGAGTCAGGTGTGCACATGGTGTACGTGTGTAAGTGTACACAAAGACTAGGGTGGTCGTGTGAGGTCTTGCAGAGCTCACGACTTAAGTTTAGTTACGCTAGAAATTCTAATAATCTGAGTAGCAATTATGGCCGCCATCTTTGTGACGCAATATCTTACTCTGGAGGCTATGAATTATATTAGGTAGAAACCTACTATACGAGCCTTATTACAGCTTACGAACATATCCTAGTACACAGCCTCCACTCGCACCTTAGGAGCCTAGTTCACAGCCTCCACTCGCACTTAGGAGCCTAGTTCACAGCCTCCACTCGCAGTTTAGGAACCTAGTTCACAGCATCCACTCACACCTCAGGAGCCTAGTTCACAGCCTCTACTCACCTCAGGAGCCTAGTTCACAGCCTCCACTCGCACCTTAGGAGCCTAGTTCACAGCCTCCACTCACCATTAGGACCTAGTTCACAGCTCCACTCGCACCTTAGGAGCCTAGTTCACAGCCTCCACTAGCACCTTAGGAGCCTAGTTCACAGCCTCCACTCAGCACCTCTAGAGCCTAGTTCACAGCCTCCACTCGCACCTTAGGAGCCTAGTTCACAGCCTCCACTCGCAGCACCTGTTACAGCATCCACTCCCTCAGGCTAGTTCACAGCCTCCACTCACCTCAGGAGCCTAGTTCACAGCCTCTCACTGCAGCCATACAGAACCTAGTTCACAGCCTCCACTCACCTCAGGAGCCTAGTTCACAGCCTCCACTCACCTCAGGAGCCTAGTTCACAGCCTCCACTCACCTAGGAGCCTAGTTCACAGCCTCCACTGCACCTTAGGAGCCTAGTTCACAGCCTCCACTCGCAGCCAACAAACCTAGTTCACAGCCTCCACTCACCTCAGGAGCCTAGTTCACAGCCTCCACTCACCTCAGAAGCCTAGTTCACAGCCTCCACTCACCTCAGGAGCCTAGTTCACAGCCTCCACTCACACCTCAACAAGAGCCTAGTTCACAGCCTCCACTCGCACCTTAGGAGCCTAGATCACAGCCTCACTCCAGCACCTTACAAGCCTAGTTCACAGCCTCCACTCGCAGCCAACAAACCTAGTTCACAGCCTCCACTCGCAGCCAACAAACCTAGTTCACAGCCTCCACTCACCACAAACCTAGTTCACAGCTCCACTCAAGCCAAAAACCTAGTTCACAGCCTCACTCGCAGCCAACAAACCTAGTTCACAGCCTCCACTCACAGCCAACAAACCTAGTTCACAGCCTCCACTCGCAGCCAACAAACCTAGTTCACAGCCTCCACTCGCAGCCAACAAACCTAGTTCACAGCCTCCACTCGCAGCCAACAAACCTAGTTCACAGCCTCCACTCCAGCATACGTCAAGTCATGGGTTCCAGCCTACTGTGCCAACAACGTGGTTATGCTCCAGTTTCTCACGAGTTTCGGTCTATATCAGTGGGTTTTAGTGACTGTTGATGTCAGTTTCTAGACTTTCTCAATAGGATGTTTAAGGCAGGAACTGAACATGGTATCAACGACTTATTCTAAGTAAAGTGAAATTAGGGCTATATCTCAATCTTAGAAATGTTGTTTTGAATTTTTAGAAGAGTGATTTCATTATTTCGCTTATTTATCATCAGGGAAAGTTCCATTTCCTTTAACAAGGACCTAATACTAGATATGGATTTTTGGCTTTAATTTTCCATATGGAAACAAATATTTTGAATTGCTTTCAATTTTACAAAAACTTTTGATTTCCTGTTTCCTAAGCTTTGTACAATGCATTAAATTTTAGCTCATTGATTTATATTTCTCTGTTTTCTTACTAATTTCTAAGAAAATTTGGACTTTTTCAGCTCTTTGGTTCTTTATTTCTACCAAGGATATATACCATGAGGGATATTTCTAATAGTTATAATTATAACCATAATTTTTCACCATTTTTTACCATTTCTTTCATTTTAGGTACCTTAAATTAGAGTGAATCAGAGCATTGCAGATGTCGAAATGTAATTCTGCGTGTTCTGATAGATAAGACAGTATGTGAACAGATAGCTCAACCTGGTAGTCCTCTACCAGAGGAGCCAAGTGTTCCTATGTGCTATCAGTATCAGATTCGTAACTAAGAGCGTAATTTTCCATACCCGACAATGATGGGAAGATGGCTATGAACCTAACTGTGGTTTGCTCTTCAGTTAAATGTGTCATACTAAATTTAATAGATCCAAAACCTTGATGGAAGAATGTGTTTACATAGTTGCATATTGAAACAAAGAAAACATCTGACACAGGTGTTTGAAAACAGCTGAGTAGCAACAGCTGTGAACAACGTTATACTGTGGCACAGCCAGTGAGGATGGATGTGGCATTTGTTTGCACTACAACTACACAATAACACTTACACACGGGTATGCCAGTAAAAACAATCACGCATTAACACTTCATGGTCATAAATAAAATATTAAAGCCGTTACAAAATTCAATGAAAATAAAGCCTATTATCCATTAAAATGTGCTCTTAAATGAGCAGAGCAGACACAGCTCGTTGCAAACATTGAAAATTACATTTATTTTTATTTTTCAGGGGACTCGCTATACTCATAGGGATTCAGCGAGTTCCTTGGGATTGGAAGGCAATCAGATTTGATTGAAGAATTGAGAGCAGCTCTAATTCCTTGTATCAAAGGCCTTTTAACATATTCAAGACACCCATTTTCCCCCTAAAGTATATTAATCAAGAATCAAACATCCTCCTCTATGCCCTAACAATTTGGTGGTCCACTGTCACGAAAGACAGATGAAGCAGTATTGTATTCACTACAACAGCCATCGCTCCAGGGTCCGGCCCTTCACTAGGGGCTCAGCATAAGGCTCAGATGCATAATTATCTCTCGGAGACAATGAATGTAAATGTGAGAGAAAATACTGACCCATGGATCCAGCCATGTAAAAGAGTAAGCGGTGTGATACTAACCCATGACTTTGCATGCAGCTAGAGGCATAAGTCCTGTACTCCACTGCACAGTGACGAGGCTGACATATGCCAACAGGAGGGCGGAGACATGAGAGACGAGACACTTGCCGTGCACCTTGGCGTGCAGCTCCGGCACGCTGACGTAGATGAGCAGTGTGATGGCCAGGAAGACGCACGACACCACCAGTAGCACGGGGTACACGTACAGTTGCACGGCCTTGCAAGCGCTGCTGGCGCTGGCGTCATCCTCCTGGAAGCACACGAGGGGCAGAGTATGCACCTGCCCCGTATCTGTGAGGAACTTGTCGAGGCAGTACTGGTCTGGTGGGAACACCTTGGAGAAGATAGGCACGTGCAGGGAGCCATCTGTCAGCAGGTAGAATTTGTCCTCTTCTGTCCGGTAAGTTTCCAGCTGGAAGCAGGAAGGGCAGAGGGGAAAGCCATAGACGAAAGTGAGGGGGTGCGGGGTAGGGGCGCCTGCAGCTAGGGTGCCAGGGTGGTGGAACTCTGGCTGCCACTCCTCCTCCTGCGTCTCCACCGGCACACACTCTTGCCAGAAAAAGGAGCCCTGAGGGCAGCACTTGCGCACGCAGGTGGTGTTGTTGCAGGCCTGACGATGTGCTCTCATAGGGTCTGTGTAGCACAGCTTGGCCAGGTAGCGCCCCGCTGCGCCCGCTGCCGCCTCCACGCCCACGCAGTAGACCTGATGCTGCTTGGGCTTAGGCTCTGTGGGCGGCGTCCAGGACAATAGGGCGGACTGGGGGCTGTACAAAGACTGGCGCCGCCCTCTCCACCCACCACCACGTGTTGAGTCTCAGACTGAGCGTCGCAAGTGATATTAACAACATCGCCCTCTACCTGCCCCCACGCTACCACCTGCTCCTGTACCTGCACGGGCGGTGCCCATACCACGCCCGCCTCGGGCACACAACCGTCGCGAACGTGGAGAGCGTATCCCGAAGGGCAGCAGCGGGGCACTGAAGGTGGGTTCAGACACACCTGTGCCTCCCAGGCTGAGGGCTGCCCGTCAGGAGTGTAGGTATGCTCGAGGCAGTAGTCTGAGAAATTCTCGCCTTGCCAGTACAGATGACCTGACTCCTCCAAAGAAAATTCATGCTCTGGGTGACGGTTGGAGTCTAGTAGCGCCGGGATCCGCGGGGCGGGACACTTCACCTGCCCAACCACCACCTTGGTCAAGCTACTGGTGTTGGCCGCAACCCGCTGCCCGGTCTGGGGATCCACGATGGCCACAATTGTGTGATGGGGGTGGCACGCGCCCTTCCCCCACACTTCCTCCCCGGCACAGCGACACTTGCGTAGCGTTGAGTTCGATAAGTCTGGAGTGAAGCGATTAGTGTAGTAGTGTTCAGCATCTAGGTAATCTAGCTGGCCTGGGTAGTCCACAACCTCGCCAGGATAGTCCACGCCCAAGACCGGGTACTCATCCGTAAAGGGGGCGGCAGCCCCTTCCACCTCCTGTCCTTCCCCTCCCTCCACCACCGCCAACAGCAATAAGAGGAGCGTCACTCCCACCCCTAACACACCTCTCACCACCATCGCTACAACAACACACTTACCAACATATTACCTGAACCCGCACTTTCCAACACTTATTTCACTCCCCACTCAACTCCTCCATTCCACTTTCCAACACTGTTATGGTTGGAATCAGTTCACTTTGTCGCATACACACTTCCTGAATCACACACCAACCAATATGGTAGCGCTATTTAACTTAACACATTAACCAAAACTGTTATGCTGCAACATTATATACAAATATGATTGTTGCAACACGTTTCATATCTATCATGTGAAGCATTTCCTGGTGACAGCAACGAACTTATACACTAACACTTCCTGGCTCCAACACCTCACATCCGACATTAGCGATACTTATGACTAATATGTGTCACAATTATGCCTTCACATCACTTTTTCACTGGAGTCGCCCGACTTATTTTGTTTTTCAAAAGTTGATAGCGTGCCGGTAGGTGTCTCTCTCTGGAAAAGTTAAAAAAAAACATTTAGTCTCATCCTTGCTACTTTATATGAAGAACAAAACAAGGTGTTTACAATGCATGAGCCACTTCAATACTAATTTATCCCTGAAAGTACAATAACATTATTATACGTATGGGAACGCCCTAAATCAATCAGGGTCACTGGCAAATGGGAAGTAATCAAGTTTGGTCTGAGGATGGGGAGGGTAGCTTCCGTATCTTGGATCAAGAGCCTTTCTCTAGTATCAAGGCATGCCCCTTGAAGGGCACATAATTATTTGCATCATGTCATGACTGCAGCCTTCACACATTATGCAACTAAAGTGCTGGAAAACAAAAACTTCCTGATTACTTAATAAACAACTAAAACAAAATTTTCTTACCACCCTGGGCCAGATGAGAGCTCCGATGATTTCTTTCTGATTGTTAACCGTAACATCCGTTAGGGTCGTTTCCCAGGATGCACCTCTATTACAAAGGTTCTCAAGGCCTGTTAACCTTGTCGTAAAAGGGAGCTTGGAGCAAAATAAACACAACAGAAAACTTTGAATTGTATTTTCCTTCACCAAGTATAAACAGAAGTATGTACACTATATACAGCAAAATAGGTATTAGTGCACGCCACGGTAGTCAAGGCAAAACAACAGCCAAGAGACAAACGTGAGTGGTAACCAAGTCACCTTCACAAGTGCCAGATCCACATTATGATTGGCTGAACCTAGGTACTGATCTGACGATGGGGCCCCGATCGTCAGACCCTTAGTACCTGGTTCGCTGGTTGGGGAGATAGCCTATGTGAGAATGTGGACATACTCCGAATAAAGGTTACGTACTCTTTGCATGTCACAACAGCAGACAAACACTACCTATTTACTGATACATGAACAAAGGTAACATGTCTCGCCCCGCTTGGAAATCAAACCTGGATCCTTTAGGTTATGATTTATTAATCAAGGTCTTTGGCTTACTGGTCCACCCCGACAAAATTAAATATCACATAATAATATGTAATATTTAAGTTTCCCCACCCGTGCGGCCAGCAGTAACAGCCTGGTTGATCAGGCTCTGGTCCAACAGGAGGCCTGGTCACAGACCGGGCCGCGGGGGCGTTGACCCCTGGAATTCTCTCCAGGTAGACTCCAGGTAGAAGGAAAGGCTGTTATATTTACAAATTCTTAAAATAGGTTTAGCAAATTAAGTTTTCTATATTGCGTAAATTTAAGCAAAATTAAAGTAGGATCCTATTTTGGTTTTAATACTAAATACAAAAATGGGATGCTAAAATTTTACTTAACTGACTGTTAACCTATATACATACTGCAAATCTTAATTTTTTAAAGGGGGGTGGGCCGGTAAGCCATGGGAAGGCATTGGTCAAGTGACCAAAAATCCAATGGTAGGTCATCATATGACTAAGACTCGCGTCAGGAAACAATTGTCCTGTTTCCTGACGAATGTTACCTAACGTAACGTTAGTGAGGTGAGGCTACTCTTCAGATAGTCCCACGTAACCTTAGTGAGGCGAGGCTACTCTTCAGATAGTCCCACGTAACGTTAGTGAGGTGAGGCTACTCTTCAGATAGTCCCACGTAACCTTAGTGAGGCGAGGCTACTCTTCAGATAGTCCCACGTAACCTTAGTGAGGTGAGGCTACTCTTCAGATAGTCCCACGTAACGTTAGTGAGGTGAGGCTACTCTTCAGATAGTCCCACGTAACCTTAGTGAGGTGAGGCTACTCTTCAGATAGTCCCACGTAACCTTAGTGAGGTGAGGCTACTCTTCAGATAGTCCCACGTAACGTTAGTGAGGTGAGGCTACTCTTCAGATAGTCCCACGTAACCTTAGTGAGGTGAGGCTACTCTTCAGATAGTCCCACGTAACCTTAGTGAGGTGAGGCTACTCTTCAGATAGTCCCACGTAACCTTAGTGAGGCGAAGCTACTCTTCAGATAGTCCCACGTAACCTTAGTGAGGCGAAGCTACTCTTCAGATAGTCCCACGTAACCTTAGTGAGGTGAGGCTACTCTTCAGATAGTCCCACGTAACCTTAGTGAGGTGAGGCTACTCTTCAGATAGTCCCACGTAACCTTAGTGAGGCGAGGCTACTCTTCAGATAGTCCCACGTAACGTTAGTGAGGCGAGGCTACTCTTCAGATAGTCCCACGTAACCTTAGTGAGGTGAGGCTACTTTTCAGATAGTCCCACGTAACCTTAGTGAGGTGAGGCTACTCTTCAGATAGTCCCACGTAACCTTAGTGAGGTGAGGCTACTCTTCAGATAGTCCCACGTAACCTTAGTGAGGTGAGGCTACTCTTCAGATAGTCCCACGTAACCTTAGTGAGGTGAGGCTACTCTTCAGATAGTCCCACGTAACCTTAGTGAGGTGAGGCTACTCTTCAGATAGTCCCACGTAACCTTAGTGAGGTGAGGCTACACTTCAGATAGTCCCACGTAACGTTAGTGAGGCGAGGCTGCTCTTCAGATAGTCCCACGTAACCTTAGTGAGGTGAGGCTACTCTTCAGATAGTCCCACGTAACGTTAGTGAGGTGAGGCTACTCTTCAGATAGTCCCACGTAACCTTAGTGAGGCGAGGCTACTCTTCAGATAGTCCCACGTAACGTTAGTGAGGCGAGGCTACTCTTCAGATAGTCCCACGTAACCTTAGTGAGGCGAGGCTACTCTTCAGATAGTCCCACGTAACCTTAGTGAGGCGAGGCTACTCTTCAGATAGTCCCACGTAACCTTAGTGAGGCGAGGCTACTCTTCAGATAGTCCCACGTAACCTTAGTGAGGCGAGGCTACTCTTCAGATAGTCCCACGTAACCTTAGTGAGGTGAGGCTACTCTTCAGATAGTCCCACGTAACCTTAGTGAGGTGAGGCTACTCTTCAGATAGTCCCACGTAACGTTAGTGAGGTGAGGCTACTCTTCAGATAGTCCCACGTAACCTTAGTGAGGCGAGGCTACTCTTCAGATAGTCCCACGTAACCTTAGTGAGGTGAGGCTACTCTTCAGATAGTCCCACGTAACCTTAGTGAGGCGAGGCTACTCTTCAGATAGTCCCACGTAACCTTAGTGAGGTGAGGCTACTCTTCAGATAGTCCCACGTAACCTTAGTGAGGCGAGGCTACTCTTCAGATAGTCCCACGTAACCTTAGTGAGGCGAGGCTACTCTTCAGATAGTCCCCACTGTACGATAAGATAAGATCAATGGGTCACCAGGGTTAATATCATCTCCCTGAGAACACTTGTGGCAAACATCTGCCAAGTACACAACACCTGTAATAACTTGTAGCAAGACTCAAACAATTCTAACAAGAATTGCAATTAGGCTTTATATAAACAATGTTTCACACACTTGTAATAATGCTTACACACGAACAATACATGTATAATAAAATTCATATAGGTGTAATAAAACTTACACTTATAATAAGACTTATATAAAACATACTAGCCTCACAAAAATGTACTTAAATTCGTGTACTTAAAGACTTAAAAATAACAAAATATATCCAGTGAAATATATACAGTATATCCAATAAATTTTATAATTAAATATATATTCTCTAACTATAAATTTATGCATAAGGGACACAGAAAAGAAAGTAATTTACTGTAGAGGTTGCGGCTGATATCCGAAAGATCCCAGGTTAGATATGCAGGCAAGGTGAGCAGAGATGGAAGGGCAAAATTCCAAATACGTTGACCAAGCAGAAAATAAATACCAGGGCGTTAGTCGACTGTTATGAGTCGCATACTAAGGCAGGAGAATGAGGAGAAAAGGAGGACTAAGAGCCTAGGGTGAGAAAAATAAGAGAAATTAAGAGGTTTTAGTGGAAGTGGAGAAGGAAGAAGAAAAATATGGATTTATAAGAATAGGAAAAATTGGAGGAATAAGAGGACAGAGTAAAGAGAAGGGAGAAGTGACATAAGAGCAATTAAACTCTCCCTAATATACTAAGGTTATACACATAAAGATATATATATATATATATATATATATATATATATATATATATATATATATATATATATATATATATATATATATATATATATATATATATATACATAGAAAAACATCCTCCAGGTTCCTGGGTTGTAAATCTAAGGCTAGACACCATCTATTGTTACACTGGGGGTATTATATGGCTGGGGCACGGGGCACGGGGGCACTACAATAAGGAAATACTGCAAGACTAAGAAGTATCTTAAGAAACATAGGCAAGTAATAAGTGCATACTGAATGTAATATTCACCTGCCATCTTACATGAGTAGGAAAGAAAAGACAAGACCGCAGTACTTCCCTGGCTTATTATTATAATCAAGGGGAAGCGCTAAACCCGTAGGATTATACAGCGCCTGTGGGGAGATATGTGGAAGGTATTCAGGCTTAATTCAGGGAACTGGAGCACAGATCTAATTCCCTAGATCAAGAGCCCCTCACCAGCATCAAGGAAGCTCCTTGAAGGGATAATATCGACAGGTTGATGAAGAAGTTCCATGTGCAACACCTGGGAGTCTTTATTGTCACAAGTCTCACCCGCTCGGCAGGCTTTATTAATCTAATCTAATCATTAGAATGAGGAAGTATCTCTCAGTATACCCAGGTAAGTCTTATTCACCTACCTGGATGGTTGTTGTCTACCAACCTATTACTACCTGCCCACATGTAATGAAACTTGCTCAACGTTTCACCCGTGCCGGGATCAATCCCGGTCCCTCAGTGTGTGAGCTGAGGACGCTACCAACCAAGCCACGAGCTTGGCTTTTTTTTAGTGAATTATTCCAGCCGTTGTACTGTACTTTTTATACAATATCTTATCTTACATTTTTTGACTTGCAATGAAACAATTTATAAGACATGCAAAAACTCAGTTAAAAATGTGAATTGTAAGCGCCCGCATGTTAATATTATTAATTAAACACATTCTAGCATACATGTAGCACTTTACATTGACCATTTAAAGTGTTATGTTTTACATATAATAACGTTCATAATACGGTTAATATTGAGTTTAGTTCCTGGTTGGAACTCGTCCATTATTTTATTAGGTAAAATACAAGCATGTTATATATAACCCGGCAACAATTATTATTTTTTGTGCAAAATTTTACTTTGGGATTAACAGAAAAATTTATTTGGGCACAAGTGGCACTTGAGAGCCAATCAACGCTTAGCATGGAGTCTCATTATGCGCTTAGCCAATCACAGCAGAGTGAAGATGCATGGAATAAAGACGTGTCATTCCCACATCTCCCGCTGGCGGAGTAAGGTCAAGTTACGTAAGGTTATCTAAGTTGGGTTACGTCTAAATTATCCATCATCTCAGACCAAGACCTGAACTCAATATTATCCTATAATATCAATCCAGAAACTCATTAATCAACGTTCCTCACTAAAATCCAATTATTATTATTATTATTATTATTATAATCAAATAGAACTAAAATCCAAACCAGATAAAATGTGACCTAGGTAACACTCTCTGGCTATACTTTCCCTCACTCAATTAAACTATATATGTCGTGTTGAATAGGTAAAACTTGCGATTCTGGCTTAAATACCAACGATCTTCTTGCCAAATAAGGCATGCGAAAATTTCTGTATGTAATAATTTCGCAAAAATCATTATGAACCTAACCAAAAAAAAAAATTCATTGTGTTTGTTTATTATTAAATTACTGTAAATTTATCTAAAATATATTTAGTTGGATTAGGCTAAATTAAATTGCGCGTGTTATAATACGGTCAAGTAAGTTTTATAAGGTTCTTTTGGTACAAATTTTTAATTTTTACATTAACATAAGTGATAAAATATATATTTAAACGTATAAAGGAAATTTTTAGAAAGGACTTAATTTTAAATGAGTTCTTGCTAATTAACCGATTTTACCTATTCGGCACATATATACTAGTGTATATATATATATATATATATATATATATATATATATATATATATATATATATATATATATATATATATATATATATATATATATATATATATATATATATATATATATATATATATATATATATATATATATATATATATATATATATATATATATATATATATATATATATATATATATATATATATATATATATATATATATATATATATATATATATATATATATATATATATATATATATATATATATATATATATATATATATACACAAATACACATCACATTGCATTTTTCAAGTTTTGTAAAGTTTAATAAGACTTGCCATTTAGTGTGATATGTTGTAGTATTCACTGAAGATGGTTCACTACCAAACATATTTCAAAGTCAATTTTGCAGTATATCCGTTTTATACGTGGACAGAAGTGTTTCTTGGCTTATTACTGTAGGAGTGGCGGGCGAGGTATGAGGGAGAGCAGCATTACAACACCTTCCTCCTCAGTGGCTTTACTCACACTGAGGATTAGCAAGAGTTGTGTTGTAGTTACTTAGTCCCTCAGGCGCTCCTCACTTCCCACACTCGCCACATACTCAACATTTTCCTTTTATTTTGCCCAAGTTCCATTATCTCAAAGCAGTTCCAAACGCACACTGAGTTGTATTGGTAGATTAACTTTTTTCCAAATTAGTTTTATAGGTCTGTTATTCGACGTTAGTGTTTATATAGGATATATGTGAGTTGGTATGTTTGTATATGGCAAAGGTCAAGCCTGGTCGCTAGGTATTATTTTTTCTGTATTTAAGATTTTGTTAAATAGCCTTTATATCTAAGTTAACAGCTACGAGGTAACCTAATTTCCACTACTTACCCCTCCATTATTCAACAATAATAATATACCAGGTTAGAGGAAAATAACAATTGTACATATTAGAAATTATTAACAGATTGGCAAACAGCGTTGGACTCAGGATCACGATAGGCATTGTAGATTATCACTACCATAGATAATACTATATCACAGTCACGTAGGCTGAGGCACGATTCATAACACCAAAACATGTTATTACACCAGTTGAACATGTATATATGTTATCCGTGGGTCAGCCAAAACAGTCCTAGTAACCCACAGGTGAGCCAAGGTCACCTTCACTCACTGCAGTTACCCTTCGATTTCTTCCTGTCCATAACCTGCTGACATTTCCTCACTGAAGTCTTTATGTCAAGACTGGCACTTGTCAAGACTGGCACAAGTAGTATTTCTAATATTTTAGTTAAATTGGGGGAAACAGTAAACCCGTAAGCCTTATTATAATCAAAGAAAGCGCTAAACCGACAAGAGTCATGCAGATAGGAGTCTTATAGCGCCTGGGAAATGGGAGGTATTGAGTTTCAAGATGCCAGTTCCTTGCATCAAGAATCTTGAGGGGAGTCACCACTAGTAGGCTTCTGGCACCTTGGATTGACACATTGTGCTCTCATTATATTCATGTGAAGCGCTAAACCTGTAGGGTTCATACAACACTTGGAGAATGAGAGATAATCAGGTAATACCGTGACTGGAACAATACACAAATACCCAGCATATAGAAAACAAACTATAAGGACGTTTTGGTCTGACATGTACCATTAACAAGTGACAAGCATGGAGCAGCCAGGATATATACAAGAGTCTGACATGTACCATTAACAAGTGACAAGCATGGAGCAGCCAGGATATATACAAGAGTGGGGACGAGAGGTGGTGGTACTGGTAGTAATATTATCAAAAAGAAGCGCTAAACCCACTAGGGTCATACAGCACTGAGGTGGTAGTAGTAATAGTATTAGTAGAGGCAGTGAAAAAAAGTCAGAGGATGGATTATTATAATCAAGGGGGAGCACTAAACCCGTAGGATTATGCAGCAACTGTGTGTGGGGGGATGTGGAAGGTATTCAGGCTTAATTCAGGGAACTGGAGCACAGATCCAACTCCCTAGATCAAGAGCCCCTCACCAACGTCAAGGAACCTTCCTTGAGGGGTCAGAGTATGGAAACTTAGCAAACAGATAGTACTATTATTATTATAATAAAAAAGAAGTGCTAAACCTGCAAGGGTAATAGTAGTAGTAAAGTAATAGTTGAGGTAGTCTGAGAGAAAAAAAGCATTGCAGGAGAGCTAATGGCCCACAAAGGTAAGACCAAATCCCAGCAGGACAAAACCTACCTAAGCAGAGGCAATAAGTTAACTTTGTTAAAAAATCAAAGAGGGTGTCTGTCAGAGGCCGGACTTTCAGCAAGGTCAGGCAGTGTGTCAGGGTGATGGCGGCATTGCAAGCGAGTTGTACATGCCCACTGATAGGTAGGACAAACTGTTAAGAGATGGTGAATTGACATGTAATATGGCCATCCTCACAGAGCAGTCCAGATCATTTTTCCACGAGATATCCGAGAGCGAGAAATGTATCCGATTAAAATGGAGCTTAGATTTTATTGCCAAAGCCACTTTTCCTAAAGAATTTATTTTAATTTTTTTTACCTCAATAGCAATCTTATTCCAAAGCAGGGTGACTCAAAGAAAACATTTACCTTGTTATACAGTACTATTATTTTTATTACATTATTGGAGCACTAAATCTATATGGGTCATAAAGCACCTGGGAAAATGGGAGATTTAATTTCAGCCCAAGAAGCCCAGGTCCAGTTTCTTAGATCATGACCATAACACAAGATACAGATCACTTTTTGATGTAACCCGTGTCCACAGCAACCTATGTAAGAATTCTATGCACATAAAGGGCCCCAGAATCTGGAACTCATTACCAGGAAATGCTAAAATAACATTGTCTGAAAATCAATTTAACTCCCTCAGTATTATTATTATTATAATCAAATAGAAGCTAAACCACAGGGGTCATACAGCGCAACTCTTCTCAAAAACCACCTACTCACCCTAAACTAAATACTCATACTGTAAATTGCTTTCAAAAATGCTCAAAGTTATTCTCCAATAAAATAATTTCAATTTTTACAATGTTACTACCTAATCACCCTAAACTAAATACTCAAACTGTAAATTACTCTCAAAATGCTCAATGTTATTTTCATTAAGATAATTTAATTTTTACTATTATGTTCCATCCTACTAAACACTTGTTACAATGTCTATCATCATTTTGTAATGAACAATGTATTATCATCATATCATAATTTGACAATCTACCAATACAAACTCACTCAATTTCTCCAATATTATGTTCATAGTCTATAAGCCATTAGATTAAGCTGCCCCTAATGCCAAGGCATGCCAGAGGCTCTCCTTGCACCTCAATTTATGATTGTAATGTAAACCTATGTACACGAGCAAAGAAATAAAATTGTATATTGTATTGTATATCAAGAGCCCCTTTCCAGCATCAAGATTATTTTTATATACAACTGGGGAAATGGAAGGCATTCAGGCTTAATTCAAGGAATTAGAGCATAGGTCCAATACCTTATCTAGGATCAAGAACCTCATGAGTTTTTGTATATCTTGTACTGTTGTCTAAGTAGGTGCCTATGTATTCACCAAATCTTAATTGGTAATGCTTAAATTAAACCCCCGACAGAAGAACCAGGAAGGGCATAACATGCAAAATGCTCAGGGGAACAAGGTAGACAGTGATAGGCTGTTTGAGACACACGAAATGGGAACTTGGGATACCGCTGGAAGTTAGTCCCAGATGATCCACAGGGATACGAGGAAATAATTTTTCAGTCTCAGAGTGATCAGGAAGTGGAATGATCTTGCTAAGTGGTGGATGCAGGCTTCATACACAGTTTTAAGAGCAGGTATAATAGGACCCACAAGGCTAAGAGGGAGTGAATCTGGAGAGTGGAAAGTTATGAGGCAGGGCCCTGCAACTACAAGTAGGAAAGTACTGGACAGCAGTTTGACATACACAGGCTTTAGAGTATTCCTGTGTGAAGTATGCACATCACACATACATTAACTGGAAGATGGTGTTTAAAGAAACAGTTTGATATTAAAATAGTTAAAAAAAGAAATGTTTGTCACCCTACAGTGAAAAATGATATTTTTAAACACACTAATTTTCCACCAAGATAGGGTGACCCAAAGAAGCAACATTTTATTGGGAAGAAAGGAATTATGTAATAACACAGTTACCATAAATGTATTTAATTACAATATTTACAAGGAAATAATTTAATTACACAAAGACATGACAATTATTATGGTTCCAATGAACAAATACAGAATACTGTACTGTACTTCATAAATTAGGAGTCATACAACAAAAGAAAAAGTGGAGGTTCCATCCTCCATCTGTTAATTGTAACACACACACACACACACACTTGCATTCAGTGTACTTATTTTTCTTAAGGAGAAAATAAAACTTCATGGAACTTAAGCATCACTGGCCAAGTGACAAGTCCTGCATGCACGCACGCACTCACACACACGCACACAAGTGAAAGGAAATACTTGTTTGGAGAGATACTAGCCATAACTAAAGCACGAAGCATGTTAATGGCATGCAAGATTATTCTGTTAACAAGACTACATGTGAGCACCCTTCAAGGGGGTTGCCTTGATGCTGGTGAAGGGCTCTTGATCTAAGGAAATGTAGCTTCCCTATCATTCCTTGCATAAAACCTGTACACTTCATATTCTCCAGGTACTGTCTAACTACTGCAGGTTTACCACTTCCCCCATGATTACAATTCATGCAATCCTCAGACACTCCTTGTATACAAGTATCTTGCCACACACTAGGAATGTTGTTGCACATGATTTCTGCTACATGCATTAATTTCATTATCACATTAATATTGTCTTTTGGCCTTCAGCTTTGTTACATCTCTATGTATCAGTTACTGACTACATTATATCCACAGTCTTGACATTTCACATCTGTTCCTCCTGTGAAACTAGTACTTCCTATTAAGGTGACCCACATGTTCACATCAGTGTTTTAGTTTATTTACAAAGCACCAGAACCAATAGGTCATTCAGTACTTCAAACATTTTTCATTTTCTAACACACAATTTACACACACTGCACTATTATAAACTTACTACTGTCCTGACCAAGCAAGACTAAAGTATTTTTTTCACATTCCACAAACCATGTCCATAGTTCAGTGTCATCAACATTGTCAGCAAATTTAGACAAAAGAAATATCCCTACCATTTATGCCAAAAGATATGTTGGGTTTTCAAGCAAGCACCATGGGGAGAGTGGCACCCTCCCAGAGAAGAGGCTCCTACCTAGGCACACCACCATGTTAAGGTGACCCACATGCTCTGCATAAACTAGAAAGTGAATAATGTATTTCTGGGAAATATATTAAACTATTTCAGTATGACTGGTTGACAATATTTTCACTATCTGTTTATACAAAGCTATGTAAATACTGAACAAGCCTCAAGGCAAAAAGATCCTTCAAAATTTATGAAATCAAAGTCAAGGGCAGCAAAATTAACCAAAATTTGGCTAGTACAGTATACAGTGGTACCCCGAGTTTCATATAGCTCCCAACTTGAACAATTATGTAAGTGTATTAATCTAAGTGCTTTTGTAATTGTATTTTTAGGGGTCTGGAATGGACTAATCTAATTTACATTGTTCCTTACGGGAACAAATTCGTTCGGTAACGGCACTCGAACAGCCTTCTGAAACGAATTATGGCCGAAACTCAGGGTACCACTGTATTCTCTTTACAAAATTGCTATATTCTTCTTGTCTCTGTATATTGGCCTTTGGTTTGTTTGCTCAAATTCATGCAATTCAAAAGCAAGTAAGACCATCAGAAAATGACATAAGTTAGCTATCAAGTGCTATACTGTACAATGGATGACACTGAGGAGGAGGAAGAGCGAAGACTATCCACCCGTAAATATTGTACATGTATGTTTCACGTCATAACTTTAAAGGTCTCCACAAAGGAAGTAAATGTCAAAACAATTTATGCTCTCACAATTGTGGTCCCCTTATCAGCACATTTAACAAATATTCAAGAAAACAAATGTACTGTGCTGCAGCATAAAAACATTCAAGTATCCCTGACATGTTCTTGATAAGTGAATTTATCAGTAGCATTTTTCTTCTTTTGATATCTCAGGATGAACCTCTAAATTCTCCTATATCTTACTTTGCCTTTGATAATAAATATAGCTTTCCCCAAATTATGTTTGCAAAGGAAGTATACAAGACACCCTATGTGAATTAGCTACACCTTATCTCTACAACTCCAAGAACCTCCTCTTAATTCATACATTGGGAGCCAGGAGCTGATCCCAGTCTATGGCTGCTGAAAACACTTCCTGCTGTAGCCACACCTCGTAGTGTTTTTTAAATTCCTCCGTCAATTCAACAGGTCTGCCCAACACACTAGTCACACAGTTGTCTAATGGTTCGAAGTCAGGATCCTGTGATAAAACAAGCATGAAGATTTGGCTTTTGGTGTAACTAGGCCTTTTTTCATGATCATTTGATCATGAAAAAAGGCAGAGGGGTAAGAGTAAAGTGAGATCATAGGATAGTGTGTACACTGTACAGAGAAACTCCATAAATTATATTGATGCACACTAATTCAAATTACATAAAGACTCTAGTTTGATAAAAAAAAGTTACAATATAAAAAAGAACATCTAACCACAAAAAAATAAATTCTTACCACAGTTGAATTGTATCGTCGAGAATTAAATCTATCGACACATGCTCTAAGTGCACATTCCTCTGCCTGGAAGTCCCATGGCCGAGCATCAGGATCATTCCCGTAAGCCCAGTCATCATTTAGCCTGTGTCGCACCTGCAATATGCCAAATGTGCTGGAAAAACATGTTCTGCAACTTCATGAAAATGTATGATGACTGTTTTAACAGTTAAAATGTAAACTTGTAGAAAATTGTTTTATTCACTAATAAAAAACAAAAAGGTACCATGACTGGAATAATACACAAATAACCCTCACATATGAGAAAGGAGCCTACGACAACATTTCGGTCCAACTTGGACCATTTACAAAGTACTATGTGCAGGTTATTTGTATATTCACTAATAAGGTTGTCAAGGTGCATGGCTGATAAGAAATCAAGCAAATGTATAAAAGTGACTGAATAAGTGATAGAGAAGATGAGCAACAAAAGATAATTACTGTACATAGTAAGAATATGCCTGTAGTCCAATGTACTAATATGAGCAACTCAACATACATGACACAGAACGTGCTGGTAGTGTACCACTTGCTACAACCTATCAACCCACTTAAAAAAAGATAGTGTACATGATATTTTCATCTATCACACTCAAGTGACCATGCCTGAGGATCCAATCTTTAATTTACAACAATAACAAATGCTGCTTTAGATATAAAAATAGAACTCTAATTCTTATCAATATAATTTTTTTTTTTTATAATGTCTACCACTGCCCACCAAGGCATGGCAACCCAAGAAGAAACCCATTCACAACTGCTCCTTCTTTAGCTGTATTTCCAGAAAAAAAAACAGACATCAGTTTAAATATTGCAATACAAGTGCCATGCACTCACTTTCTGATAGATGGCACTCATTGTCTTCATGTTGGTCTTGCGCCACTGTCGCCCCAGATACTTGGTCTGCATTTTTAACAGTTTCAGCACATAGAGCTGCATCATCGCATGCTTAACCTGCATTTTAGCATATTAATTAGCAAGCTATATCACACATGATAACTGCTATTAGTATTGATAATAACCTGTGTAGTTGTATCACTGCTACTATTTGCTACATTTGTTTCACATTTATATTCTAATTTGTTAACTATTAGCTCTAATAAACAAATCATAATACAGTGGTACCTCTACTTACGAACAGCTCCCAACTTGAACAATTATGTAAGTGTATTTTTGTAGGTGCTTTTGTAAGTGTATTTTTGGGGGTCTGAAATGGATTAATCTAATTTTCATTATTTCTTATGGGAAAAAATTCCTTTGAAATCAGCACTTGAATAGCCGTCTGGAACGAATTAAGCTCGTAACTCGAGGTACCACTGTACATATTTATATCCACAACTTCTCTCTAAAGTACACCAAAACCAACCTAGAGCATATATACCAATTTATATATTTCCCCTATCTTTTCAATTAATAATAATAGGTGAACCATAAAATTTATGAAGGAAAAAAAGGGGGTGGTGCATTGAGGCATCTGTGGAGACAAAGAACTTTATCAAAGGAGACAAAGAGGGGAATGTATGAGAGCATAGTGGTACCAACACTCTTATATGGGTGTGAAGCAATGGTTGTGAATGATGCAGCAAGGAGGAGGCTGGAGGTAGCAGAGATATCATGTCTGAGGGCAATGTGTGATGTAAATATTATGCAGAAAATTCGTAGCTTGGAGATTAGGAGAAGGGGCAGAGTTATTGTGAAGGGATTCAGAGAAACCAGTTAGCTGAACTCGAGTCCTGGAAGTGGAAAGTAGTGTCGGCACTCTGAAGGAGGGGTGGGGATATCTGTAGTTTGGAGGGGCACCTGAACTGTAGTATTAGAGCACCTCTAGCAAGACAGTAATGATAATTCTTGTAGATAGAAGAGGTCCAGACATCCATATATGCAGGGCTCACTAGGCCCACCACTGCCCAAGAGCATACATGTTAAAAAACCTCAAAAATGTGTAAGTATTGCACTAAGCATGTCCTGAGCACCAAGAGGATTCCATAACCTTTTTACAGGCATGATTATGGATTCGTGTGTGAGGCGTTCCCTGGAAATACTGTGTGATATATATTGTAGGCAGATTTCGATAAAACTGAACAGAAGACAAGAGCATATACCTTAAGTGTGCGCTTCAGAATTGGAGCAGATTTAAAAACAACAAGCATCATTATGCGTGAGTGCTTCCACTTGCAAAGTTTGTTGAGGATTCGGAGGAGGTTGGTGCATGAGAACATGTTCCTCCAACAACAAGTAATGCTTCCCTGGTTTCCACCACCACCTCCCTCTCCACAACCCCCACTTGGACTTCCTCCACTGCCCCCAGGACTAGTATTTCCTCCAGCAGGGCTTCCAGTCCCAGCTTCCAGAGCCTCCGCTGTCATCTCAGGTGGGTCTCCAATCACGCATGCTGGGAAGTCTAACAATGGTATCCTGTGGGGAATGAAAAGTATATTCATAAAACCACAACAAAAATATTTCTACAGGTAAATTTGTGTATATGCATTTACAAAATTAAAATGACGAATTTTTAGAAAGTTAATATTCTTAAAAGTTTTGTCATTAATAGCAGCAAAGTTGATAAAAAAAAAAATTATAAAAAAAATTCAATATTAAACAATTATTTTTGTACTGGCAAATATTTACAGAAGTATAGCAAAAGGAGGCTTTCTCCTATGTATAGATTTTTTAACATACATATGGAAGACTTGAGTAACACACTGGGAAACAAGTCTTTATGTAAGATGTCTAGACTACCTTCAGAGGAATTTTTTGGAAAAGATGAATCACAGGTCTTCTAGTCTGGTTCACTGTTCCAGGACATTCTCTCCAACCAATTACTATACCATAATTCTGAATAAAACTTAGAAGCTTCTTTATATACATTTGAAACATGTACTTTAGATCAGCTTAAACTCATCAATAGAAGTACACTACAAATCTTCTGCAAATGTTGAGAATAAAAAGAGTTACAAGTGAACGCTGTATATTAGAACTTACGTATTTTTTGCCTGAACGTAAGCCATAATATTTTGATTGAAGAATTTCAAGATGAGTGGAATACAATTAGCAAAGACAAGATGCTGAGACATGAATTCAAACTGATAAATGTGATTGATGCGGAAATGTTTGAGCAGCAATAAGAGAGTCGCTGAGACAGCCTTGACCAGCACCTCCTTGTGGCGATTGACATCCACCCCTAGCTTCATACTCTGCACCACTGTCATGCTGTCACAAAACAGAACACATTAAGCATATATATATATATACATATCTAGAAATTATTTATTTTATTTTATTAACACATCGGCCGTTTCCCACCAAGGCAGGGTGGCCCAAAAAAGAAAAACTTTCACCATCATTCACTTGATCACTGTCTTGCCAGAGGTGCACTTACACTAGTTATAAAACTGCAACATTAACACCCCTCCTTCAGAGTGCAGGAACTGTACTTCCCATCTCCAGGACTCGAGTCCGGCCTGCCGGTTTCCCTGAATCCCTTCATAAACATTACCTTGCTCACACAACAGCATGTCAAGTTCTAAAAATCATTTGTCTCCATTTGCTCCTATCTAACATGCTCATGCATGCTTGCTGGAAGCCCAAGCCCCTTGCACACAAAACCTCCCTCACCTCCTCCCTCCAACCTTTCCTAGGCCGACCTCTACCCCGCCTTCCCTCCACTAAAGATTTATACACTCTCGAAGTCATTCTACTTTGTTCCTTCCTCTCTACATGTCCAAACCACCTCAACAACCCCTTCTCAGCCCTCTGGATAATAGTTTTGGTAATCTCACACCTCCTAATTTCCAAACTATGAATTCTCTGCATTATATTCACACCACACATTGCCCTCAGACACAACATCTCCACTGCCTCCAGCCTTCTCCTTGTTGCAACAATCACCACCCATGCTTCACACCCATATAAGTGTGTTGGTATAACTATACTCTCATACATTCCCCTCTTTGCTTCCATGGACAAAGTTCTTTGTCTCCATAGACTCCTCAATGCACCACTCACCTTTTTCCCCTCGTCAATTCTATGATTCACCTCATCTTTTATAGACCCATCTGCTGACACGTCCACTCCTAAATATCTAAATACATTCACCTCCTCCATACTCTCTCCCTCCAACCTGATATTCAATCTTTCGTTACTAGAAATACAAATTATATATACTGTAGATACACTTGATAGCTTTTCAAAATAAAGACGAATAATACAATAAGCTGGTGCCAGGAAAGCCTGGCACCAGATTTATTACTATGTACTACAATACAGTAGATCCCCAACTTACATGGAAAATACTAGTGCATCTGATTGTAAACATTACCACAAAGCACGGTTCACACGAGTCACATTTCTGTTTTTAACAAGATACTTTAAGGTTTATATTGCAAGTAAAAGAAAAATAGCCATAAAGAAAATTGATTTGGGCATGGGAAATTTAATGAACATATTCTGAATGAACACACATACATACTCATCTGGGTTTACCTATCTTTTCTTAACAGATCTTTTTTTTTTTTTATCTCCTTGGGAAAGTGAAACAGAATTCTTCTTCCGAAAGTCATGTGGGTCGTAAGAGGCGACTAAAATGCTGGGAGTAAGGGGCTAGTAACCCCTTCTTCTGTATACATTACTAAATTTAGAAAAAAAAAAAAAAGTTTTCTAAGTGGGATATGGTTGGTTTGTTGGGAAAAAAGATGAAATGCTAGTTTGTTTTCAATTTAATTGTCTCGCACCAAGTCCAAAGACAGACACCTAGCCAGATGATGTATGAATTTTGGACTTTTTCCCCCAGGCACTTGTTATATGTTATATTATATATGGTACATTACTTTCCGAAGTGGAAATGGACAGTACTGAATGTAAAATATTGGGTAAATATTATTAGCAAGAAGGTAAATGAAATTAGATCCCATTCCTCAGGCACTAAACCAGTGCCTGAGGAATGGTAGGTAATCAAATTTGATCATGAGAAGGAAAGGATAGGTCAAATTCCTTGCATCAAGATCCTTCACTAGCTTGATCGCTAGCACACTCAGCTCACACACTGAGATCCGGAGTTCAAATCTCCAGTACAGCTGGAAAACATTAGGACATGTTTCCATAAGACACCTGCTGTCCCTGTTCACCCATCAGTATAAAATGGGTACATGGCTGTTAGTCGACTGGTGTGGGTCGCATCCTGGGACAAAACTGACCTAATTTGCCTGAAATGCTCTGAGAGCATAACAAGCGGCTTTCTATATAGTAGTACGTATGTCAATGATGTCAGCTAGGACTGTATACCTTGTACATGTACTTGTAGAAATAAAGATATTATTATTATTATTATTAAGTAGTTGGAACATCCAATATTAGGGATGCATCACATTAGTAGATGTATGTTCAAGAGGTGGAGTCCAGGAGCTAGAGCTAACACCCCACAAACATTCAGAAAAATGTATACTCACGGCATTTCCTCTGGAAGAACATCAGCCATAATGTTTATCGAGTCAGTCTTAGCCTTAGAAGTTGGGGCTGCAGCCAGAAGTATCTTGAGCAACGCTATCATACACTGAGGTAGTGTTGGCAACATAGCCTGTCAACATATAGTAATGAGCAACCCACATGTCTTCCACATACTGTACAACCTAGCTTATTATTTCTGAAGCACGTTTCTGGCATCTGATTCAGTCACGTAACCAGGTAACATATAACAAAAGTGCTTACAAAAATGTTCCTGGTATTTCAACTTATAATTAATTTGTATGATAAAGACATAGTATGATCAGCAATTCTTCATTCTGATGATGCTTCACTCAGTGTCAATCTATATACTAATGACATAGCTCAACACCGAGCGAAATGTCATCATAAAAAGACTTACTTTGTATACTGTATCATAGCTGTCACCACCATTTGTCAGTCAAACTTATGAACTAGGTGTTTGTATGGAAAAATAATACACAAGACAGTTATGTTTTATACATCTATAATACACATTGGTTGTTGTAAAACCAATTCTTTCCTATATGCATATACTTATAGAGTCCACTAAAACCCAGATAACTGTTGACTGCTAGATAAACAAGGAAACAGGTGAAAGAAACTTGTAAGATTTATGGTTATATACACTGAAAAACAATTTCCTGTCAGTAATAAAACGAACTGATCTGTATTACATTCCAAACAATTTGGAACTCTTGCCAAACAGATTTTAAACAGATTTTTTGCAGAACAGCATCCTACATGCTCTACAACTCTCATTCAGAGGTTAATCAATTACAGATCATCTTTACACAACAATTTTAAGTTCGACTTTGAGATATTAGTAGCAACCCCAGCTAACTTAAACCTAATGAAAAGTAAGGCATGACATGAGAACCTATGTGGCATGCTATATGCCAACAGTACTGAGCATTATTGTTATTATAATCAAATTAATGGAGAATGGATAAAAGTAGAATGACTTGGAGAGCGTATAAATCTGTAGGGAAAGGAAGGCAGGGTAGGGGTCGTCCTAGAAAAGGTTGGAGGGAGGGGGTAAAGTAGGTTTTGTGGGCGAACATGTGTGAGCATGTTAGATAGGAGTGAATGGAGACGAATGGTTTTTGGGACCTGACGAGCTGTTGGAGTGTGAGAAGAGTAACATTTTGTGAAGGGATTCAGGGAAACCAGTTAATTGATTTAGTTAGACTTGAGTCCTGGAAATGGGAAGTACAATGCCTGCACTTTAAAGGAGTCTGGGATAGTGACAGCTGGGAGGGACTTATTCTCAGCTGTCGTATCTGAGCGCCTCTGCAAAGACAGTGATTATGTATGAGTGTGGTGAAAGTGTTGAATGATGAAAGTATTTTCTTTTTGGGGATTTTCTTTCTTTTTGGGTCACCCTGCCTCGGTGGGAGACTGCCGACTTGTTGAAAAAAAAAAAAATCAAATTAAGTACTAAACCCATACCCATAAGCGTCACACAGTACTGTAGTACTGTGCCTAAGTCCACTGGCAATTACCAATGAATAAAAATTTTGGTGATAAGCACGAAAGTTTAGTAAAGTAATATTCAGTGAAGAGTACAAGTAGCCTGGGCATGACAGATCATCCTACTTAAAATGTAAAAGTACTGCACTAAGAAAAAACAAAAGTAAAGTCAAATAAAAACTTTAAGACAAACACCATAATCCTACCTGGTAGAGGATTTCAGAAGGTGTTTGAGAAACGTCTGTCTCAGGATGAGACAAAGGATTCCGCGTCATCTCTTCCTCTTGCCGGATTTGTATTTCTGATAGTGATATATACACGTGCTGTTGAAAATAGCAGAGTTTGAACATTTCCATTACATACTGAACTTCATTTAAAAAATCTTGGTTAACTTAATAAACTAGTTATAAACTTATATTGCCCAAAACACTCTTAATGATCATCTGGAAAATAGTACGATTGTTTAACATATTTATAGATCGGGTTGTAAAAGAAGTGTTGGGGAGAGGGGTTGGATTAATTATGTGGATACAAAATGGGAATTGACACAGTTACTTTTTGCTGATGATACTGTGCTTTTCGGAGATTATGAAGAGAAGGTGCAAAAGTTAGTGGATAAGTTTGGGAGGGTGTGTAAAGAAAGTTGAAAGTGAACATAGATAAGAGTAAGGTGATGAGGGTATCAAATGAGTTCAATAAAGAAAAAATGGATTTCACATTGGAGGGAGGGAGAATGGAAGAAGTGAATGTGTTCAGATACAGTGGACCCCGAGTAACGTAAAAACTTCCTTCCAGAAGCCTGCTCAAGTGCCATTACCGAATGAATTTACTCCTTTAAGAAATATAGTGGTACCCCGACTTACGATATTTTTTCATTCCAGAATGCTGTTCAAGTGCCATTACCAAATGAATTTATCTCCATAAGAAATGATGTAAAATAGACTAGTCCTTTTAGACCCCCAAAATTACACTTACAAAAGCATTTAAAAAAATAAACTTACATAAAAGGGTGTGTTTGGGGACCATCGTAAGTCGGGGTACCACTGTAATGTCAAGTAGGTTAGTCCATTTCAGACCATCAAAAATACACTTACAAAAGCACTTACAATATTATACTTACATAATTGTACGATTTCCGGAGTGTTCATAACTCGGGGGTCCACTGTATTTGGGAGTAGACTCGTCAGCGATGGGTTTACAAAGGACGAGGTTAACCATAGAATTTTTGAAGGAAAAAAGAGGGTGGTGCATTGAGGTATCTGTGGAAATAAAGAACATTATCCATGGAAGTAAAGAAGGGAATGTATGAGAGTATAGTGGTACCAACACTCTTATAGGGGTGTGAAGCAAGGGTTGTGAATGTTGCAGTGAAGAGGAGGTTGGAGGCAGTGGAGATATTGTGTTTGAGGGCAATGTGTAAATATTATGCAGCGAATTCGTAGTTTGGAGATTAGGAGAGGTTCAGAGTTACTAAAAGTATTATCCAGAAGGCTGAGGAGGGGTTATTGGGGCTTGGGCATACAGCAGGCATGTGTGAATTTGTTAGACAGAAGTGAGTGGAGACAAACAGTTTTTGGGACCTGACAAGCTGTTGGAGTGTGAGCAAGGTAATATTTTGTAAAGGGATTCAGTGAAATTAGTTAGCTGGACTCAAGTTCTGTAAGTGGGAAGTACAGTGCTTGCACTTTAAAGGAGGGGTTTGAGATATCTGCTGTTTGGAAGGACATCTAAACTGTCGTATCTACACAGCTCTGGCAAGACAGTGTTAGTGTGAATGATGGTGAAAGCATTTCCTTTTTGAGTCACCTTACCTTGGTGGGAGATGGCCAGCATGTTCAAAAAATTAGTGCAGTTAAAAGGTTAAGAGACATTTAGTTAGACTTACTTTATTGAGAACTTTGACACCTTCATGGATAGGTAATGGGAGGCCGGCTAATGAGGTTCTGTCTCCTTGTAGCTGAAAACCCACAAATTTTATACGAGTTGAATCTAGAAAAGAGTCGATGTCCTTCTGTCGAACTTTTGGTGTCCAGGGTAAACCTATAGAAGTACAAGTAAAGAAAAAGAATGGTTAAAACATAAATAAATAAATACACACACACAAACACCCAAGACAACTAATGCAACTACAGACAGACAAGTATTTATGCATGGACGCATGTGTGCAAATGCACACAACACAAGTGAGCACAACATGTGCATGAAAACAAGAGTATGTGCACGTACACACACACACAAAACATACATGTCATTCACATGCCATGTGCATGACACACCCATTGTACATATGATGCACACATGGCATGCACATGTCCTACACACATGCTGCATGTATACCATGTGCACACAAAACACACAGCTAGGAGCTGTGAGTCAACCCCTGCAACCATTATTATTAATTTTTATTATTAACACATCAGCCGTTTCCCACCAAGGCAGGGTGGCCCGAAAAAGAAAAACTTTCATCATAATTCACTCCATCACTGTCTTGCCAGACGCATGCTTACACTACAGTTATAAAACTGCAACATTTAACATCCCTCCTTCAGAGTGCAGGCACTGTACTTCCCATCTCCAGGACTCAAGTCCGGCCTGCCGGTTTCCCTGAATCCCTTCATAAATGTTACTTTGCTTCCACTCCAACAGCATGTCAAGTATTAAAAACCATTTGTCTCCATTCACTCCTATCAAATACGCTCATGCATGCTTGCTGGAAGTCCAAGCCCTTCGCACACAAAACCGCCTTTACCCCCTCCCTCCAACCTTTCCTAGGCCGACCCCCTACCCTCCACTACAGATTTATACACTCTCGAAGTCATTCTACATTGTTCCTTCCTCTCTACATGTCCAAACCACCTCAACAACCCCTCCTCAGCCCTCTGGATAATAGTCTTGGTAATCCCTCACCTCCTTCTAATTTCCACACTACGAATTCGCTGCATTATATTCACACCACACATTGATCTCAGACATGACATTTCCATTGCCTCCAGCCTTCTTGCTGCAACATTCACCACCCATGCTTCACACCCATATAAGAGTGTTGGTATAACTATACACTGTACTCTCATACATTCCCCTCTTTGTTTCCACGGACAAAGTTCTTTGTCTCCACAGACTCCTAAGTGCACCACTTACCCTTTTACCCTCATCAATTCTATGATTCACCTCATCCTTCATAGACCCATCTGCTGACACGTCCACTCCTAAATATCTGAATACATTCACCTCCTCCATACTCTCTCCCTCCAATCTGATATCCAATCTTTCATCACCTAATCTTTTTGTTATCCTCATCACCTTACTCTTTCCTATATTCACTTTCAATTTCCTTCTTTTACATACCCTACCAAACTCATCCACCAACCTCCCTGCAACCATATAAGAAAATAATAGAGGGACTGGTCCCAAATCTGCACACAGAAATCACCCTCTATGAAAACAAAAGACAACAGATGGTGCAACATCATCCCCCCAATGAAAAGCAAGGGTGCCATGAATACACAGAAAACACTAAGTGTCAGGGGCCCAAGGCTATTCATCAGCCTTCCATCATACATAGGGGTCTATTGGTAATATCCCTTGTCTTTCTTCAAGGGGAACTGGGCAGATACCTAAAGTCAGTGCCTGACCAGTCAGGCTGTGGTTCGTATGTTGGATTGCATGTGGTCAGCAGTAACAGCCCGGTTAATCAGGATCTGATCCACCGAGAGGACAGGTCATGGACCCAGCCATAGGGCATTGACCCCCAGAACTCCCTCCAAGTGAGTGAATTTTATATTCATCTGTGTTAACATACGAACATTTAAAAACGAGTTAATCTTGCTGTTTCCCTTCTTTTTCTTTTTATTTTTCAACAAGTCGGCCGTCTCCCACCGAGGCAGGGTGACCCAAAAAGAAAGAAAATCCCCAAAAAGAAAATACTTTCATCATCATTCAACACTTTCACCACACTCATACATAATCACTGTCTTTGCAGAGGTGCTCAGATACGACAGCTGAGAATAAGTCCTTCCCAGCTGTCACTATCCCAGACTCCTCCTTTAAAGTGCAGGCATTGTACTTCCCATTTCCAGGACTCAAGTCCAACTAAATCAATTAACTGGTTTCCCTGAATCCCTTCACAAAATGTTACCCTGCTCACACTCCAACAGCTCGTCAGATCCCAAAAACCATTCGTCTCCATTCACGCCTATCTAACACGCTCACATATGCTTGCTGGAAGTCCAAGCCCCTCGCCCACAAAGCCTCCTTTACCCCCTCCCTCCAACCTTTTCGAGGACGACCCTTTTTTTTTTAATTTGAGTTTTAACTCTTGTGCTCAGGTTGGAATGGACTCTTAAAAACTTTTCTTCCTTGTTCCTTGTTTTCAACATTTTAAGTAGAATGCATTTGGGTAATAGAGTAAAACCCAAAAAGTTCACCAAGGGTTACCTGGACATAAAAAAAAAAAAAAAAAAATGAAATAACATCAACATGCCACAATTCATTCTTTAAAAACAGTGTATTCCTAAAGTATTCACCTAAAGTGTAATCCTAAAGTATTCACCTTTATTTGTAGTATTATTAGGTATAGGCGTGCCCGGACGTGGCGAGGGAGGCTGCGGTAAGTCAGGAGGTTCATCTATATCATTTGTAGGCTGCTCATCCTCATCAGCAGCAGCAGCAGCTAGATCTAGCTCCCCTACACTGTCATCAAGGCTGCTCTGTTTCATAAGTCCTTGCTGTACGCACAAAAAAATAACTGATTTCATCATACATAGCACACAAAACAAGAAGCCCCATTTAAAATATAAAACCTAAATTTCATTACCAAATTGAACCAAACATTAATTCCTCACACTTATAACAAACAGATATGCACTTAAAGATGAATGACTGAGAAAGTAATATACCAATATAAATGCAGTAAAATTTTAAATGTGGGCAGAGAGAGTGGTTGCTGCTTTTTAACCCATTTGGTGTTGTTTTTGAAGCCAGTTGGTCCCATAGTACTATGCCATGAGCTCGGCTCACTCGGATGAGCTGAGTGGTAAATCTGAGCCTTGATATGAGAATGGGTCTATGCAGTGTGCACCATATAAAAAATCCTGCAGTATGCAGTGCATTAGAAAAAACTGCGACTGTGTCTTTGGTTTAAAACAGCAACTGCTGTGTATTTTTGTATGGTTTTTATGACTGTATTCTCAGTTTCTTGGTCTCATTTGATAGAATGGAAGATATATTACAGAATTAGAGATGATTTTGATTGCTTTCAGGACTGAAAGTAGCTTGAAATTGAGCTCAAAGTAGTGGAAATGTTCGATTATTGCTGATATTCCAGAATACACAAATACACATCCAGATTGCCAGTCTAATATGCATTTAGGAATGCACTGACATTATTTATACAATTTAAATGGCAACAGCAAGTAAGAGAGAGGTAAAAGTGCATAAACTAAGGGAGGAGGAAGTTAGGGTGAGATATAAGCAACTATTGGCAGAAAGGTGGGCTAGTGCAAGTATGAGTAATGGGGGGGTTGAAGAGAGTTGGGATAGTTTTAAAAATGCAGTATTAGAATGTGGGGCAGAGGTTTGTGGCTATAGGAGGGTGGGTGCAGGAGGAAAGAGTGAGTGAGTGGTGGAATGAAGAAGTAAAGGGTGTGATAAAAGAGAAAAAGGTAGCTTATGAGAGGTTTTTACAAAACAGAAGTGTTAAAGAAGAGCAGAGTATATGGAGAGTAAAAGAAAGGTGAAGAGAGTGGTGAGAGAGTGCAAAAGAAGAGCAGATGAAAGAATGGGAGAGGCTTTGTCAAGAAATTTTGCTGAAAACAAGAACAAAATTTGGAGTGAAATAAACAAGGTAAGAAAGCCTAGGGAACAAATGGATTTGTCAGTTAAAAACAGAGTAGGGGAGTTAGTAGATGGGGAGCTGGAGGTATTGGGTAGATGGCGGGAATATTTTGAGGAACTTTTAAATGTCGATGAAAAAAGGGCGGCGGTAATTTCATGTACTGGTCAGGGAGGTACAACATCGTTTAGGAGTGAAGAGCAGGATGTGAGTGTGGGGGAGGTGTGTAAGGCATTATGTAGAATGAAAGGGGGTAAAGGAGCTGGAATTGACGGGATCATGACAGAAATGTTAAAAGCAGGGGGGGATATAGTGTTGGAGTGTTTGGTATTTTTGTTTAATAAATGTATGAAAGAGGGTAAGGTACCTAGGGATTGGCAGAGAGCATGTATAGTTCCTTTATATAAAGGGAAGGGGGATAAAGAGAGATTGTAAGAATTATAGGGGAATAAGTTTACTGAGTATACAGTGGACCCTCGACTAACGATCTTAATCCGTTCCAGGAGCTAGACCTTTACCTGAAAAAATCTTTATTCGAAACCTTATTTCCCATAAGAAATAATGTAAATACAATTAATCCGTTCCAGACATCCAAAAATATTCACAAAAAATACATTTTTTAAAGAATAACTATAGTTTTACATACAGAAAACACACATAAATACTACATACAATATTAAATTTATAAATAAATATTGAAATAAACTTTTAAAATAAAATTTACTTACCTATATTGAAGAGACTTGCTAGCATCTGGAAGATAGGGAGGAGGACTGGGAAAGGGGTTAGTGTTTGGAAGGGGAATCCTCACTCCCTGCATGCCTGCTACACTCCCTGCATGACTGCTACACTCCCTGCATGAATGCTACACTCCCTGCATGAATGCTACACTCCCTGCATGAATGACACTCTGCATGAATGCTACACTCCCTGCATGAATGCTACACTCCCTGCATGAATGCTACACTCCCTGCATGAATGCTACACTCCCTGCATGAATGCTACACTCCCTGCAAGAATGCTACACTCCCTGCATGAATGCTACACTCCCTGCATGAATGCTACACTCCCTGCATGAATGCTACACTCCCTGCATGAATGCTACACTCCCTGCATGAATGCTACCACAGTGGTGCCACTAGGAAGCTTCTTTGGACCCATGGTGACTTATTTCACAGTGACAATCACTAAACCACCAAAAAAGACAACAAATGTATTGTGAATGTTTGAAAGAGCGCGCTGGGTATTGTTCACTCACGTGTAAACAATGCGAGACTGCCGTCCTGGGCGGAGGAGCGCAAGCGCACGGCAGGCGGAGAGGTCTGGTACATATCGCTACCAGAGTAAAGATCGCTACCCGAGAAAAATATTTACCGTAAAAAGCAATCGTTACCCAAAAAAATTGTTAGCCGGACACATCGTTAGTCGAGGGTCCACTGTACCAGGTAACATGTATGGCAGGGTTATTATTGAAAGAATTAGAGGTAAGACGGAGAGTAGGATTGCAGATGAGTAAGGAGGCTTTAGAGTGGGTAGGGGATGTGTAGATCAAGTGTTTACAGTGAAGCATATATGTGAACAGTATTTAGATAAAGGTAGAGAAGTTTTCATTGCATTTATGGATTTAGAAAAGGCATATGATAGAGTGGATAGGGGAGCAATGTGGCAAATGTTGCAAGTGTATGGAATAGGTAGTACGTTATTGAAGGCTGTAAAGTTTTTATGAGGATAGTGAGGCTGAGGTTAGGGTGTGTATGAGAGAGGGAGATTACTTCCCGGTAAAAGTAGGTCTTAGACAGGAATGTGTAATGTCACCATGGTTGTTTAATATATTTATAGATGGGGTTGTAAAAGAAGTAAATACTAGGGTGTTGGGGAGAGGGGTGGAATTAAATTATGGGGATTAAATGCAAAATGGGAGTTGACACAGTTACTTTTAACTGATGATACTGTGCTTATGGGAGATTCTAAAGACAAGTTGCAAAGGTTAGTGGACGAGTTTGGGAGGGTGTGTAAAGGTAGAAAGTTGAAAGTGAACATAGATAAGAGTAAGGTGATGAGGTTATCAAACGATTTAAATAAAGAAAAATTGGATATTACATTGGAGAGAGGGATTATGGAAGAAGTAAATGTTTTCAGATATTTGGGAGTTGACGTGTCAGCGGATGGGTTTATGAAGGATGAGGTTAACCATAGAATTGATGAAGGAAAAAAGGTGAGTGGTGCGTTGAGGTATCTGTAGAGACAAAAAACGTTATCCATGGAGGCAAAGAAGGAAATGTACGGAAGTATAGTGTTACCAACACTCTTATATGGGTGTGAAGCATGGGTTGCAAATGCTGCAGCGAGGAGAAGGCTGGAGGCAGTGGAGATGTCCTGTCTAAGGGCAATGTGTGGTGTAAATATTATGCAGAAAATTCGGAATGTGGAAATTAGGAGAAGGTGTGGAGTTACTAAAAGTATTTGTCAGAGGGCTGAAGAGGGGTTGTTGAGGTGGTTTGGTTATTTAGAGAGAATGGATCAAAGCAGAATGACTTGGAGTGTATAAATCTGTAGGGGAAGGAAGGCGGGGTAGGGGTCGTCCTAGAAAACGTTGGAGGGAGGGGGTAAAAGAGGTTTTGTGGGCGAAGGGCTTGGACTTCCAGCAAGCATGTGTGAGCGTGCTAGATTGGAGTGAATGGAGACGAATGGTTTTTGGGACCTGACGAGCTGTTGGAGTGTGAGCAGGGTAACATTTTGTGAAGGGATTCAGGGAAACCAGTTACTTGATTTAGTTGGACTTGAGTCCTGGAAATGGGAAATACAAAGCCTGCACTTTAAAGGAGGGGTCTGGGATAATGACAGCTGGGAGAGACTATTCTCAGCTGTCGTATCTGAGCGCCTCTGCAAAGACAGTGATTATGTACGAGTGTGGTGAAAGTGTTGAATGATGAAAATATTTTCTTTTTGGGTCACCCTGCTTCGGTGGGAGACGGCCGACTTGTTGAAAAACAAAAAAAATTACAATAATGCAGTAGTCTGCATAACCATACATAAATCTCCTATTTTTTGTATGAATAAAAACTCAAAATGGAAAGAAAGCATAATATAAGAGGGGCCTGGAGAAGTGACTAAGGGACAAAGGAAATGTTTTTTTAGTGCCAGGAATGTCTGCATTGTTTATTCTGGACCCTATTTTTAAACTGGCAAATTTTTAATTTTGTGTGAAACTGGCCAAATTATCAATTTGTGATCACTTTATTGGGTATTTGAAATAGCTGATTGGGCAGTTTCTTGTGCTCAATCGATAAAATGGAAGACATACTAGTGAAATAGTTAAGAATTTGATCAACTGGAACAATGTAATTGGGTTAAAATAGGACTCAAAGCAGGCAAATTTGCCGATGTGTAAATATCATCGACAGCAAAATTTGCGAAAGCGTAATTTCGTAAATCTTTGATCAAATTTCGTACATTTTTATTTATTACCTTCAGAAAAAGATTCTCTACCAATTCATAAGAAAAAATAACAAATGTTTTTGAAAATCCTTGGAGACTGTGGACAAGTTTCAGATCGGGTGCCTTGACAATGAGAAGGCTAAAGGGTTAAATGAAGAGCACAAAAGAGTCGAACAAATTTCAGAAATTCTTTAGTAAAGTCTACTCCTTGTCCGAATGCTTCCGACTTACACATTGGATATTTTTTAGACTCCAGTAATCAAAATACAGTACTATTAACTGAAAAATTTGGTAGGACTTATTAAAGAAATACCTTAATAAAACTAGGACAAAAATTTGCTATACCTTGAGGTTTGTTTTTCTGCCCTAAAGACCAAAAAATATAATATACTACTTAAATCTAATAACATTTTAGCTTATAGGGAGAGCCACCCCTGCTTCTGTTAAGGAATTTATTCATTGTAAAAAAATACAAAGCAACGTTATCTACCCGTCTGAATGGTCTTCTCTTCTGATTGTTCTGCTGTTCTATGAGGTCAGCAGCTGATGCTGGGGGAGATGATGCCCTCATGGTGCGGGCCACAGTCAAGGTGTCTTCCTCACATGGCTGCAGTCCATTCTTCTCCCGGTATGAATCTAAGACACGGAAAATAATTGTCTTCTTTTTTGTAATGCAATACCCACATCACTTGAATTGTGATCTCAACATCCCCAACCCTCCTCAGTGTGCAGGAACTGTACTTCCTACTTTTAGGACTCAAGTCTGGCAGTCTTATATGTTCATGAGACACAAAGAAAAGCCAAGCAATCCTGCAACAGTGGAAAACATTTAACAGGTTTGGTTCATACTCGTATGGCAGAATGGTAATACCTCCCTGGATGGCTGGTATTTACCAATCCACTACCTTGGTCAATACTAAAATGTTTTGTATAAAATTTTGAATCACTTTTATAAACAAAAATGCTTTGCTCACCACACACTTGTCAGAAAATATGAAGCTTCCTTTCCCTGCCACTTCCCATGAAACAAGACTAAAATTATGCAAATTCCTAAACAAGGTAGGAAAATAAGCTATTTATATTACACAACTCTTCACAAGGTTAGATTAGGTTACTAGGTTAGTTTCAGTTCAAAACTAAAATTGACATCAAAATATGCAATACTTTTATTAACTGTGTTCCTTGGGAAAAGGAGGGACCAACTCCAAGCTACAGGAGATACACAAGTGTTCAAACACTTCTTCGCTTGCTTCTAAATGCAACAGATTTGCTACACATTGAAATAAGTTACACTGTTTAACTTTTATTTATTCTAGATTAAACCTGCATAATTTGCCACCAATGTATGCCTATAACAATTTAGTACTAACCAGAACCTTGTAGTATAAATACTGTACATAATACCATCTTAAAATCATATGTATTTACATTTGAATAACACTTCTCATTTTTTTAACACGTCGGCCGTTTCCCACCGAGGCAGGGTGACCCAAAAATTAAGAAAATGCTTTCATCATCATTCAACACTCACCATCACTCATACATAATCACTGTCTTTGCAGAGGCGCTTAGATACGACAATATCCCAAACCTCTCCTTTAAAGTGCAGGCATTGTACTTCCCATTTCCAGGACTTAAGTCCAGCTATCCGGTTTCCCTGAATCTCTTCACAAAATATTACCCTGCTGACACTCCAACAGCTCGTCAGGTCCCAAAAACCATTTGTCTCCATTCACTCCTAACACACTCACGCATTCTTGCTGGAAGTCCAAGCCCCTCGCCCACAAAACCTCCTTTACCCCCTCCCTCCAACCTTTTCGAGGACGACCCCTACCCTGCCTTCCTTCCCCTACAGATTTATACGCTCTCCAAGTCATTCTACTTTGTTCCATTCTCTTTAAATGACCAAACCACCTCAACAACCCCTCTTCAGCCCTCTGACTAATACATCTCTTATCCCAGCTAAATAACAGACAAATGACAAACTTACTTTTCAAAAGTGCTAATTGTTGAGTCCCTCCTAGTGATGACAGAAGCACCTTCCACAACATGAGTAGCACTTTCCTAATGGGGAAGTGAGGAGCAGAAGAATTACAGAACCTCGTCACCATGCCGAGAAGTGTCATGGCCACCAGCTCCTCGTCCTCCCCCTGTGGTTGGCCAAGCTCCTCACAGAAGTACAATCTGCAAGGAAGAGTATGGGATACAGCATAAGCCATACCTTGTGCACTGCTAAAGTGCCTTCTTTGTACATACTAAGTTTAAAATTTCCAAGTAGATATACAGTAGTAGTTATAATAATGAATGGAACTTGCAGAAAGAGCATTAATGGCCAACTTAGTTTCCAAGGTTGAATTAAGAGAGAAGGACTGAAAAAATTTAATATCCAGTTCTAGAGGTAGGCCATTTGTGTGAATGCACTCATGAAATGGAAGCTAGAGAATGAAGGATATTCATTTTTTCCTCATTTGGGTTAAACTACTCTGATGGAAAAGCCAGTACGTATTAACAATGACACTCCTGGTATGAAACACTCTGAACCTCACCTAGTTTGTGTTTGAGCTTCAGTGTCATCATCACTTGGAACTCTCAGCGTTTCTACAATGGTGTAGAGGACTGAAAGAATCACTCGCAGATCAGCAGAGTCAGCCAAACTAGCAGACACGGCAAGTTTACGCTGATTTTCATTGCCTCCTGTGCTTCTAAAATACACACGATTAACTACTAGACATTCCCACTTTTATATCTACATGAATATAAAAAGTGTAAAAATGTGGTATGAAGACCCCTCATTATACTGGACTGTATTCATGAAAAACTGCTAAATCACTGTGGGTTATTCAACACTGCTGTGTGAGGTACACAGTGAAAAAGCAGAATGGGCCATAATAGGAATATAGTTATAAAGGACATGCCCAGCCAAATACAGCTTTGACCATTTAAACATTTTCATCAAGTTAACATTTTCACTGTCCTCTGGTGCCTTTCATAATTTTAATATGCAAGTCTTTGAAAGTAAAAAATATAAGAACAATTATTCAAACTAGAGCTGCATTAGTAAGATTTTTACTACTGTATACAAAATTATTATTAAAATTGCAGTTAATCTTGTAGTCAAAATGTGATTTATAATTTAGGAGAGGCATTTTCTTAACAGCAGATAGAAAGCTTTGAGTATTAATGAACTAGGAAAAAGCAAATTGAAGATTTGATAGAATCTAAGCAAAAGAGTACCCTGGGTGGTTGGGATGTGGAAAGAATGAATGGGAAATATGTCTCAGTAGGGAAAGCAACAGACATGAAATCGTTGACATTTTGAATGATCTAGCCTGCCACAAAGATATATGTAAACAAGAAAAGCTTCCCATAATGTCAATGTCACTGAATGAAGGAATAAAAAGAAAAATTGAGCCCGCTAATGATCTTACTCAATTTCAAGATGCAGAAGCTGCAAAAAAGATGACCACACCCCACACTGAACCAGGAGAAAGACATTGCGTCGGGCCCACATATTCTGCTCACGATCACTCTGCACCTCACCCCAGCATCCCTGCAAGACACATCAGTGAAGGAGCACTCTGGAAATACAGCACTTCAGCTCTATATTGTTAAACAAACCATTTTTCCATTAAACACTCATTCACTATCAAATGGTAGGTGTGACACATTATGCCAATATTTAAAAAAAAGTGACAGGAACAACCATTTCAACTACAGTGGACCCCCGGAAATCGTACTGCTCCCAACTCGAACAATTATGTAAGTGTAATTTTGTAAGTGCTTTTGTAAGTGTATTTTTGGGGGTCTGAAACGGACTAATCTAATTTACATTTGTCCTAATGGGAACAAATTCGTTCGGTAACGACACTAGAACAGGATTCTGGAACGAATTATGTCCGATTTCCGGAGGTCCACTGTATAGGCCTATTTTGTTGACAAGATTGGTGTAAAAATATTAAAATCATTAGAAAAAGTGGATAAAATAAAGGAATAATCCGCCAAATAGTAAACAATTTGGATTTCAGTATGGAAATTTCTATATACTGTATCAAATCTTTTAAGCTATTATGACAATCAGAGAAATTTTTCAAGGAAAACATGGATTGGCAGATTGCATTTATGTATATTATAAAAAAACAAAACTTTTGATGGAGTTCCCCGAGAAACTAATTTGGAAACTTCAAAATATAGAGCGAATAAAAGGTGAACTATGTACGTATTAAAATGAATGAGGGATTCTGAGAGGGAAATAAAGTTATACGAGGAAAATATGTCCTAGTGGAGATGATGTCACAAGTAGGGTGCCACAAGGTTCTGGAATTGTCCCAATAGTGTTTTAATTTACATAAATGACTATATGAATATGTTTGCAGATGTTGCAAAAAAATACTAAGTAAAATAAGCAATAATGACTAAATATCTACAGGATGACTTGGATAATTTAAGCAAGGAGAGACATAGATGGATGATAAGAATTTAACCCTTTCACTGTCAAGAGGCCTTAAATTAGTGTAGACAAATGCCATGTAATGGAATGGGATAGAGTGATATCAGGCCACATGAAGAAAATACACCGATACAGTGAAAATGTAAGATGGGTATCTTGGGGTTAAAATTTATTTCACTGAAATATCATATAAAAGAAATTAAAAAACTCATGGTCTACACTGGTGAATTATAACGTTTTTTTTTTATAAAACTGGTGTTTTTATAAAAATAACAACAAAAATCTGATACAGTGCTGTAGTACCTACAGATTATTACTATTGGGGTTACAACTTGTTTGAAATACTGTATAGCCACATATAACCTTGAAACAAAACATATGGCCCTTACAAACCCAACAAGAAGATGAAAAAAAAGTAAGTCTAGTACCTGAGCAATATATAAGATAGCTCGAGCAGCTCTCATGCGCAGCGAACGGTTACATAGTTCCAGGTGGTCAGCAAGACGTACAATGAGTGTCCTGTGGCCAATGTCTGAGGCAGACTGCCACAATGGCACAACACCAAGCTCTCCACATACTTCTTCCCATGCCTAGAAAATGTAAGTAATGTACAAATAAATTACAGTACATTTCTTCACTCCTTACTCTTTGTACACTCTTATATAAATACCTCTCAAAATTTACACAACTTTTAGGTACTACTACCATTTCTTAAAAGTTCATAGCTACTAATACGTATTTAATAAAATAATTATATTTTCTGCAAGAGAATCTTGCCCAATTACTTATACACAAAGTTTGTCCCACACTGTTTTAGGGTAAAGTCTTAATGTTGTCAGCAGTACAGGTTTACAGCTCTATTCTGTAAATACTGCATTACATGAAGGCAAATTTTATTTAGAAAAATTGCAAATGATTTTACAAGTATTAGCTACTATAAATTTGTACATTGATCCTAGAGACACACACATGTAAGCATATACATATATACTGTATAAATTTAACATAGGATAACTCAAATTCAATGATGTGACTAGATACATTTATCAAAGCAGTGAAAATTATTATTATAATCAAGGGGGAAGCACTGAACCCATAGGATTATACAGCGCCTGTGGGGGGAGGGGTTGTGGAAGGTATTCAGGCTTAATTCAGGGAACTGGAGCACAGATCCAATTCCCTAGATCAAGATCCCCTCACCAGCATCAACAAACCTCCCTTGAGGGAAAACCAGTAAAAAACCATACCTTGTACGTATGTACAGTGGACCCCCGAGTTACGAGCACCTTGGAAATCATACAAGAATGTAAGTACGTACAGTGGACCCTCGGTTTTCGTTGAAAATTCTTTCCAGAATGCTGTTTGAGTGCCGTTACCGAACGAATTTGTTCCCATAAGGATAAATGTAAATTGGATTAGTCATTTCAGACCCCCAAAACTACACTTACAGAAGCAATTACGAAAATACACTTACATAATTGTTCGAGTTTGGAGATGAACGAAAACCGAGGGTCCACTGAATAATATTGTAAGGGCTTTTGTAAGTGTATTTTTGGGGGTCTGAAATGGACTAACCAACTTGACATTATTCCTTAAGGGATAAAATTCGTTCGGTATTGGCACTTGAGCAGGCTTCTGGAATGAATTATGCTTGTTACTCGGGGGTCCACTGTATGTACTAGTATATCATCTCGTGGGACAAATTTAAAGCAAAGTAACTATCAAGAGACCTATTACTAATAAATATCATTATGCACACAAAGTCCAGGTTTGGCAAATAAAAAATATGAACCACACATTGACAATTTCACCTTTAAGTTGAGTTGAAACTCTGGGCCCTCGGTATATGAATAGAGTTCTGTTATTTCATTCTCGGGCAAATCAGCATCATCATAGTTGAACTCTATGTCTGGGCAGTCGGTCATACTGGCCTGTGAAGACAAGATAACCCAATGATACACTGGACAGATTATCTTTCAGAGGCTGACTAATACAAGTGTCTTTCATCTTATATATTGTAGTGTAGTGTATGACAGATTATGTTCCTACCCACAGTGCAAGACAGTAGTATGACAGGGCCCTAGAGGCCAGCAAGTGACTATTCATGAGTAGTCACGGCACCTGTGTATAGCTGACAACCAATTACATTAGGGGAGCACAAACATTTGCTATTACGTATTATTACTTCTTCTTTCAACGCACGAAAAGCTAAAGTTTCTTTTTATAAATTTAGTAATGTATACAGGAGAAGGGGTTACTAGCCCTTTGCTCCCGGCATTTTAGCCGCCTCTTATGACATGCATGGCTTATGGAGGAAGAATTCTGTTCCACTTCCCCATGGAGAATTATTACTATTTTTAATTTTTTTTTTTTTTTTGGCTGGGGGAGGGCTGAGAAATTTTTGGGGGACTGAAGCCCCTCCTTGGTGCCACCACTGGAAGAACCTCAAAACTGGTCATGGGTGCGACACAAACTGTGGCAAAACAAATTGAACAAATTTTTTTAACGAGTGATACATGTGCAGCACGAACAAAGTACAGTATACATTACAGTATCTCAGTACTGTACAGGTATATAACACTCACAAATGACTTAATAACCCAAAACCAATTATTGGGTTATTCCGTAAAAAAAAAAAAAACATGGTGTGAAAAACACATTACCTGGAGTTTACCTGGAGAGAGTTCCGGGGGTCAACGCCCCCACAGCCCGGTCTGTGACCAGGCCTCACGGTGGATCAGGGCCTGATCAACCAGGCTGTTACTGCTGGCAGCACGCAATCCAACGTATGAACCACAGCCCGGCTGGTCAGGTACCGACTTTAGGTGCTTGTCTAGTGCCTGCTTGAAGACAGCCAGGGGTCTATTGGTAATCCCCCTTATGTATGCTGGGAGGCTGTTGAACAGTCTTGGACCCCTAACACTTATTGTGTTGTCTCTTAATGTGCTAGTGGCACCCCTGCTTTTCATTGGGGGGATGTTGCATCGTCTGCCAAGTCTTTTGCTTTCCAAGGGAGTGATTTTCGTGTGCAAGTTTAGTACTAATCCCTCTAGGGTTTTCCAAGTGTATATATTCGTGTATCTCTCCCACCTGCATTCTAGGGAGTACAGGTTTTAGGAACTTCAAGCGTTCCCAGTAATTGAAGTGTTTTATCGCAGTTATGCGTGCCATGAAGGTTCTCTGCACATTTTCTAGGTCAGCAATTTTACCTGCCTTGAAAGGTGCTGTTAGTGTGCAGCAATATTCCAGCCTAGATAGAACAAGCGACCTGAAGAGTGTCATAATGGGCTTGACGTCCCTGGTTTTGAAGGTTCTCATTATACATCCTGTCATTTTTCTAGCAGATGCGATTGTTACAATGTTATGGTCCTTGATGGTGAGATCCTCTGACATGATCACTCACAGGTCTTTGACATTAGTTTTCCGCTCTATTGTGTGGTTGGAATTTGTTTTATACTCCAATGAAATTTTAATTTAATCACATTTTCCATACTGGAGTACGTAATTGAAATTTCTCATCATTGAACTTCATATTTTCTGCAGCCCATTTAAAGATTTGGTTGATGTCCGCCTGGAGCCTTGCAGTGTCTTCAATGGAGGACACTGTCATACAGATTCGGGTGTCATCTGAAAAGGAAGACACTGCACAGTGGCTTATATCCCTGTCTATGTCCAATATGAGGATGAGGAACAAGATGGGAGCGAGTACTGTGCCTTGTGGAACAGAGCTTTTCGCTGTAGCTGCCTCAGACTTTACTCTTTGTGTTCTACTTGTTAGGAAATTATAGATCCATCTACCAACTTTTCCTGTTATTCCTTTATCACGCATTTTGTGTGCTATTACACCATGGTCACACTTGTCAAAGGCTTTTGCAAAGTCTGTGTATATAACATCTGCATTCTGTTTGTCTTCTACAGCATCCAGGACCTTGTCGTAGTGGTCCAGTAGTTGGGACAGACAGGAGCGACCTGCTCTAAACCCATGTTGCCCTGGGTTGTGTAACTGATGGGTATCTAGATGAGTGGCGATCTTGCTTCTTAGAACTCTTTCAAAGATTTTTATATCGGACATTAGCGCTATTGGTCTGTAGTTCTTTGCTATTGCTTTACTGCCGCCTTTGTGGAGTAGGGCTATGTCTGTTGTTTTTAGTAACTGAGGGATGACCCCAGTGTCCATGCTCCCTCTCCATAGGATGTTAAAAGCATGTGATAGGGGCTTCTTGCAGTTCTTAATGAACACGGAGTTCCACGAGTCTGGGCCTGGGGCGGAGTGCATGGGCATGTCATTTATCGCCTTTTCGAAGTCATTCGGGGTCAGGATAACATCAGATAGGTGTGTGTCTACCAAATTCTGTCTCTCTCTCTCTCATAAAAAATTCATTTAGGTCTTCGACTCTCATTCAGGTTAGTGGCTCGCTAAAAACTGAGTCATACTGTTACTTGATTAGTGACAAAAATTCTACCTCAAGAATGGAAATTTATTGCAGATAAATATATACCAGCTAAAACATCAATGATTATTATACCATCCAGGATAACACAAAAAAGTCAAAGTGACTTATATCTATTGGGGTCCTACAAGAGTCATATAGCATTATTATTACATTTATGTGGATCACTGACTCCATACATGTCGTACACTTCATTTTAATCACCAGGAAGCGCTAAACTTGTAAGGGTCACATCACATATGCTGCTATGTATGATAATTTATGTAACTGTATTTGTGTGTATCTGTACCTAAATAACTTAACATTCAGGTTCCAAGGAAATGGAGGATAATCCAGTTCCTTGGATCAAGAACCCCTCATGGCGTCTATCATAACTGGAGTTGTGTCCACTTAAGAGTATATAAAATAAAATCCCTATAGAGTAATGGTAAATATGAACTAGCAGCACCGCCCATTACTGATCAATATCCCACCCTTCTAACCCCTTATATCTCACATTAACCCCTTAATCCCCCTTAGTTAGTCAGATTAAGAGGCTCTAGAAGGGTATATATAAGAGGTTCTCACTTCAGAGTCTTGCCGCTGGCGGGTAAATATTTCTCTCAACTTAGGTACACTTGTCTTGTCGTCGTCGTCATTCTCCTCCTCCATAGTGTTGTCTCTCACCATCATTCTCACTCACAACTCAACATTCTCACTATATATCAACTCTTGGCAACCACCTAACACACTTTCCTCCAACAGATGACACCATCACCTCACTCTACTGCTCCTCCATAGATGGCACCACCATACAACCTTACTAGGATATATCTATTTCTACAAAGGACCCCACTGGAAATATACATAAGGGACCCCACTGGAAATATACATAAGGGACCCCACTGGAAATATACATAAGGGACCCCACTGGAAATACGTCACTCTCTCTGACTTTTTTGGGTTATCCTGGGTTCTTTACACATATGCTACTCTATATGATAATCTATATAACTGTATTTGTATATACCTGAATAAACTTACTAAGTACTTGTACATGTACATGGTATACACACCATAGCTGACATCAGTGACATACTACTATATAGAAAGTCCCTTGTTATGCTGAGCATTTCCCGCAAATTAGTTTACTTTTGTCCAGGATGCGACCCACACCAGTTCACTAACACCCAAGTACCTATTTTACTGATGGGAGAACATGAACAACCAGTGTAAGGAAACGCCCAATGTTTCCACCCTTGCAAGGAATCGAACCATGGACCCCTCAGCGTGTGAAGCGAGAGCTTAGCCTACCAGGTCACGGGCCCCTTACACAACAATACAAGTTTATTTTAACATGTAAGTTTATTTAGGCACAAGTACACCAGTACAATTATCATACATAGTGCAAATTACTTAGGATAACCCATAGAAGGTAACAGAGACTTATTTCCATTGGGGTCCTCACTCCTACATTCCTCCCGTTATTGAGTTTTGCTTGTGTCACCTGAGTGCACTCCATGCTCATCCTGACCTGAGTGGCTACTTAATAGTGCTCTCCATGCTCATCCTGACCTGAGTGGCTACTTAATAGTGCACTCCATGCTCATCCTGACCTGAGTGGCTACTTAATAGTGCTCTCCATGCTCATCCTGACCTGAGTGGCTACTTAATAGTGCTCTCCATGCTCATCCTGACCTGAGTGGCTACTTAATAGTGCACTCCATGCTCATCCTGACCTGAGTGGCTACTTAATAGTGCTCTCCATGCTCATCCTGACCTGAGTGGCTACTTAATAGTGCTCTCCATGCTCATCCTGACCTGAGTGGCTACTTAATAGTGCACTCCATGCTCATCCTGACCTGAGTGGCTACTTAATAGTGCACTCCATGCTCATCCTGACCTGAGTGGCTACTTAATAGTGCTCTCCATGCTCATCCTGACCTGAGTGGCTACTTAATAGTGCTCTCCATGCTCATCCTGACCTGAGTGGCTACTTAATAGTGCTCTCCATGCTCATCCTGACCTGAGTGGCTCTAATAGTGCACTCCATGCTCATCCTGACCTGAGTGGCTACTTAATAGTGCTCTCCATGCTCATCCTGACCTGAGTGGCTACTTAATAGTGCTCTCCATGCTCATCCTGACCTGAGTGGCTACTTAATAATGCACTCCATGCTCATCCTGACCTGAGTGGCTACTTAATAGTGCACTCCATGCTCATCCTGACCTGAGTGGCTACTTAATAGTGCACTCCATGCTCATCCTGACCTGAGTGGCTACTTAATAGTGCACTCCATGCTCATCCTGACCTGAGTGGCTACTTAATAGTGCTCTCCATGCTCATCCTGACCTGAGTGGCTACTTAATAGTGCACTCCATGCTCATCCTGACCTGAGTGGCTACTTAATAGTGCACTCCATGCTCATCCTGACCTGAGTGGCTACTAATAGTGCACTCATGCTCATCCTGACCTGAGTGGCTACTTAATAGTGCTCTCCATGCTCATCCTCTGAGCAATAGCGAGAAAAGAGGAGAATTGCAGAGGTCACAATGAGTCTATCAGACCCCATTACGTACAGTGGCATCACAAAAAACATATCACTGTCATTTTATATATATATATAGATATATATATATATATATATATATATATATATATATATATATATATATATATATATATATATATATGATATATATATATATATATATATATATATATATATATATATATATATATATATATATATATATATATATATATATATATATATATATATTAGAATTAATTCATGTATTTAATAAACACAATACAATATGGAGTTACAATCTCAATAACAGTTAGATATATTATTACCACCAAAACAATGGAAATAAGTCACTCTGACTTTTTTGGGTTATCCTAGGTTCTCTACACATATGCTGCTATGTATAAGATAAGATAAGATTTCTTCGGATTTTTAACCCCGGAAGGTTAGCCACCCAGGATAACCCAAGAAAGTCAGTGCGTCATCGAGGACTGTCTGTCTTATTTCCATTGGGGTCCTTAATCTTGTCCCCCAGGATGCGACCCACACCAGTCGACTAACAACCCAGGTACCTATTTGCTGCTAGGTGAACATGACAACAGGTGTAAGGAAACACGTCGAAATGTTTCCACCCGCCGGGAATCGAACCCGGGCCCTCCGTGTGTGAAGCGAGAGCTCAAGCCACCAGATGATCTATGATGATCTATGTAACTGTATTTGTGTATACCTGAATAAACTTACTTAATTACTAACATTAGTCATTACTGGGATACAGTCTCTTCAAAAATAATTCATTCATCTAGCCACTTTCAATTGAAGTTAGTTTGATATCTTTATTATGCACCCCATACCCATCCTGTGGGCGGTAGTCAAAAGATTACAGAGGTACATAATGGGTCCAGGGACTGGACCTCAAAGTTTGATAGCTGAGCAAGTTACAAAGGTAATGAACTCAGATGGTCACAATCATGACAAGTTACAAAGGTATTTGCAGATTACAGAGGTATATATAGGGTCCAGAGACTGGGCCCCAAAGTTTTGATAGCTGAACAAGGTACAATGGTAATTAATTCACTAGTTACAAGGTAATGAATCATGTAAGTAAATTTACTTACTTGAAGGCAGTCGAAATTGCAGACCTGGAGAATGTACAGAGAACTTTCACGTCACATATATGTATGATAAAGCACATAAATTACTGGGAATGCTTGAAGTACCTTTATTTGTATTCCCTGGAATGCAGGAGAGAAAGATACATCATAATTTACTCTTGGAAAATCCTAAAAGGACTAGTCCCAAATTTGCAAATGAAAACCACTCCCTACGAAAGCAAAAGACTCGGCAGGATATGCAACATCCCCCAATGAAAAGTAGGGGTGCCACGAGTATGCTTAGAGACAACACAATAAGTGTCAGGGGCCCAAGACTGTTCAACTGTCTCCCATCATACATAAGGGGGATTACGAATAGACCCCTGGCTGTCCTCAAGAAGTCGCTGGACAGGTACCTAAAATCAGTACCTGACCAGCCAGTCTGTGGTACGTACGTCGGTTTGCATGTGGCCAGCAGTAATAGCCTGGTCGATTGATAAGGCCCTGATCCACTGCAAGGCCTGGTCACAGACTGGGCCTCAGTATAGTTCACATACCGGTGGCCCTAAACTAACAACTCCAGGGAGGAAGGGCTCGGTACAGTTCATATCCTGGTTGCCCTTAACAATAACTCCTGGGAAGTTAGTTTAGTTTAATATCTTTATTATGCACCCCATACCCATCCTGTGGGCGGTAGTCAAAAGATTACTGAGGTACATAATGGGTCCAGGGACTCGATCCCAAAGTTATGATAGCTGAACAAGATAAAAGGTAATGAACTCCAGGTAGATCTGGTCACAATCATGGCAAGTTACAAAGGTAATGAACAATCTGCACTCCTATACATGGTTACAATCATGAACAAATTACAAAGTAATGAGCCACTGACACGTCCACACCAGGTCACAATTGTAATGAGTTATAAATACAAATATTTAGTGGGTCATACACCCACACGAGCACGCGCGCGCACACACACACTAGGGCGCACGCACACACAGACACACACACACACACACACACGCACACGAGCATACAAACATAAAACAAACAAACAAACAAATTTTATTTCATTGCAGATTACATGGGTATCGGAAGTTACAATGTAAATTGAGTGCAAGGAGAGCCACTGACATGCCATGGCATTAGGGGCAGCTTATTCTAGTCCTTAAAAACTATGTACTTAATATTAGAGAAATTTATTGAGTTTATTCTAGTTAAAAATTATTTTCAAAATTACAATATGATGAAATTTTGCTGTTTAAATTATTATATAATGATATTAGATCTTAGATTGTTACACACACAAGCACGCACACACACACGTGGTAATGCTTTATTTACAGTGAGCAAAGTCAGGGTATTTCTCCTGAATGGTCTGTAATATACCACTGTGGATGAAATACTTTGCCATTTCTTGAACATTTCTGAGTGTGTTATCTCTAAATTCATAAATTTTATCGCACTCTAGTACATAATGACGCAGGGTGTGACAATAGTCCATCTGGCAAAGTTTACATTTCGTTTGGTCTACATCTGGTGGTGGTGATTTAACCTGTCAAAGATACTTGTAACCCAGCCGGAGCCGGGCAGTAGTGACATCCATGAGTCTGCTTATTTTGTTGGATGCACCATAGACATGTGGCTCCTCCTGCATGATGGAATGATGATAGATGGACTAACTGGTGTCAATCTACCTAAGTCTTAAGTCAATAAAGTTCAGTTGAAGTTCTTTTCGTATTATTGTTCTCAAATTGCGAACTGACAACCCAAGATTGTAATCTACTCCATCTTTGAAAGCATACAGCTTGGCCAATTCATCAGTTCTATCATGCATCTGGAGACCAGTGTGAGATGGAATCCACAGCATGTGCACTATGATTCCACTGTCCTGGGAAGAAGGGCTCGGTATAGTTTACGTCCTGGTGGCCCTTAACAACATCTCCTGGGAGGAAGGGCTCGGTACAGTTTATGTCCTGGTTGCCCTTAACAGTAACGCCTGGGAAGAAGGGCTCGATATAGTTCACGTCCTGGTTGTCCTTAACAGTGACTCCTGGGAAGAAAGGCTCGGTATAGTTCACGCCCTGGTTGCCCTTAACAACATCTCCTGGGAGGAAGAGCTTGGTACAATTCACGTTCTGGTTGCCCTTAACAATAACTCCTGGGAGGAAGGGCTCGGTATAGTTTACGTTCTGGTTGCCCTTAACAACAACTGGGAGGAAATGCATTGTACAGTTAACGTCTTGGTGGCCCTTAATAACAACTCCAGGGAGGAAGGGCTCGGTGGAGTTCACATCTGCACCAGTTTTCTTCGGGAGTGGACTTCTAGGTCTCGTCTGTGTGTCAGAAACAAATTTCCCCTTCTCTTTGAGACGCTTGTCCTCATCTTACTTTGCTCGCCGGTCACGTTTCAGGACGGCCACCTATCAAGGACACCATTGGAAATAAGTCACTTTGTCTAACTTTTTTGGGGGTTATCCTAGGTAATCTACACATATGCTGCTATGTATGATAATTTATTTAACTGTATTTATGTGTACCTGTACCTGAATGAACTTACTTATCATCAGTTGCATTTATCAACGGTGCCCCGTGGCCTGGTGGCAAAGCTCTCGCTTCACACGGTGAGGGTCCGGGTTCGATCTCTGGCGAAGGGGTGGAAACATCGGACGTGTTTCCTTACACCGGTTGTCTATGTTCACCCATCAGTAAAATAGGTACCTGAGTGTTAGTGGACTGGTGTGGGTCGCATCCTGGGACAAAACTGACCTAATTTGCTGGAAATACTCAGCATAACAAGCGGCTTTCTATATATTAGTATGTCATTGATGTCAGCTATGGTCTGTAAGTAATTAGTAAGTTATTCAAGTATACTTACTTACTTACTTACACAAATAGTTACATAGATTATCATACGTAACAACATAAGTGTAGAGAACTCAGGATAACCCAAAAAAGTCAGACAAAGTGACTTATTTCCATTGGGGTTTTGTATACCTTGTACATGTACTTGTAGTAAATAAAGATATTATTATTATTATTATTATTATTTATATATTATTATTATTATTATAAAGCAGGACTCGATATAACATAAGGTGTCAGTGGCCCTATAAACCCCACCAACAACAATGACACTTAAGTTTTGGTGGCCCCTTGCCAGCATTCACCCCCTCCCTCCCACCCTCCTCCCTACTTCCCCCCTCCTCCCTACTTCCCCCCTCCATCCCCCTCCCCCCAAAAAAAAAAATCAAAGGTAAGAGAGTATATATGAGAGTCGTCATCAAGAGGAAAAAACCTGTAAGGGAACTACACGTATCCTGAAGAAAGAAAGGTATCACTGGTGTTATTGCAGGTATTACTTGGCGGTTAAGACATTTGCATACAAGTAAATAAATTTTATATTTCTTTGATAAGGTTCCAGTGTGTTTACATTTCATAATATTGGTACAAAAAAAACACCATCATGCCGAGGTATTTCTGGCAGACTTAACCTATCTTTGTACAGCCTCTCCTTGATGCTGGTGAGGGGCTCTTGATCTAGGGAATTGGATCTGTACTCACCTAATTGTGGTTGCAGGGGTCGAGACTCAGCTCCTGGCCCCGCCTCTTCGCTGTCCGCTACTGGGTCTCTGCTCTCCCTGCTCCATGAGCTTTATCATACCTTGTCTTAAAACTGTGTATGGTTCCTGCCTCCACTATATCTTTCTCTAGACTATTCCACTTCCTGACTACTCTGTTCCTGAAGAAATGTTTCCTAACATCCTTTGACTCATCTGAGTCTTCAGCTTCCAGTTGTGTCCCCTTGTTTCTGTGTTCCCTCTCTGGAACATCCTGTCACTGTCTACCTTGTCTATTCCCCGCAGTATTTGGTATGTCGTTATCATGTCTCCTCTGACCCTTCTTTCCTCCAGTGTTGTTAGTCCTATTTCCCTCAACCTTTCTTCATAAGACAGACCCCTGAGTTGTGGAACTAACCTTGTCGCAAACCTTTGCACTTTCTCTAGTTTCTTTACGTGCTTGACCAGGTGTGGGTTCCAGACTGGTGCTGCATATTCTAGTATGGGCCTGACGTACACGGTGTACAGTGTCTTGAACGATTCCTTGTTAAGGTAACGGAACGCTAATCTTAGGTTTGCCAGTCGCTCATATGCTGCCGCAGTTATCTGGTTGATGTGTGCCTCCGGAGACGTGCTTGGCATTATACTCACCCCAAGGTCTTTCTCCTTTGCCAAGGTTTGTAGCCTTTGTCCGCCTAGCCTGTACTCTGTCAGCGGTCTTCTTTGCCCTTCTCCGATCTTCATGACTTTGCATTTGGTGGGATTGAATTCGAGAAGCCAGTTGCTAGACCAGATGTCAAGCTTGTCCAGGTCTGTTTGAAGTCCTGCTTGGTCCTCTTCCGATGTGATTCTCCTCATTTATTTCACATCATCTGTGAACAGAGACACTTCTGAGTCTATCCCGTCCGTCATGTCATTTACATATACCAGTTCCCTGAATTAAACCTGAATACCTTCCACATATCCCCACACAGGTGCTGTATAATCCTACGGGTTTAGCGCTTCCCCATGATTATAATAATCTGTACAGCCTAAGAGATATATAAATTTGAATATGAGATATTACTTGGTAAGAACATAAGAAAGAAGGAACACTGCAGCAGGCCTACTGGCCCATGCGAGGCAGGTCCAAGTCTCCCACCAGCCCAAGCCAATGCCCCGACCCAGCCAGGTCAGGTTACATTCACTTAAGGAAGGAGCACGGCATCTGACCTAGTAGCACAAACTAGTCAGGTCCAACTCACACCCACCAGCACCCACTCATATATTTATCTAGCCTATTTTTAAAACTACACAACGTTTTAGCCTCTATAACTGTACTTGGGAGTTTGTTCCACTCATCGACAACTCTATCACCAAACCAATGCTTTCCTATACCCTTTCCGAATCTAAATTTTTCCAACTTGAAACCATTGCTGCGAGTCCTGTCAATACTAGATATTTTTAGCACGCTATTTACATCCCCTTTATTTATTCCTGTTTTTCATTTATACACCTCAATCATATCTCCCCTAATTCTACGCCTTTCTAGAGAGTGCAGATTCAGGGCCCACAGTCTATCCTCACAGGGAAGATTTCTGATACATGGGATCAACTTTGTCATCCTCCATTGTACGTTTTCCAGAGCATTTATATCCATTCTGTAATACGGTGACCAAAACTGTGCAGCATAATCTAGATGAGGCCTAACCAAGGATATATAGAGTTGAAGAACAACCTGAGGACTCCTATTATTTATGCTTCTTGATATGAAGCCAAGGATTCTGTTCGCTTTATTGCGAACACTTATGCACTGCTGTCTTGGTTTTAGATTACTGCTAACCAGAACTCCTAAATCCTTTTTGCAATCAGTAGTATTAAGATCTACATAATTTAGTTTATATGTGGCATGGTTATTGTCCTGTCCAATATTTAGAACTTTGCATTTATCTATATTAAACTGCATCTGCCACTTCTCCGGTAGATAAAGCATTGGGAGATAAAGTAATGGTAGATAAAACATTGGTAGATAAAGCATTGGGAGATAAAGTAATGGTAGATAAAGCATTGGTAGATAAAGCATTGGGAGAGGTAGATAAAGCATTGGGAGTTAAAGTAATGGTAGATAAAGCATTGGTAGATAAAGCATTGGGAGATAAAGCATTTGTAGATAAAGCATTGGGAGATAAAGTAATGGTAGATAAAGCATTGGGAGATAAAGCATTCATAGATAAAGCATTGGGAGATAAAGTAATGGTAGATAAAGCATTGGTAGATAAAGCATTGAAACATAAATCATTACTTGTTAGATAAAGCATTACTTAGTAGCTAAAGCATTACTTGGTAGTTAAAAACATTGTTTGATGCATCAAACGGTGCCCTGTGGCCTGGTGGCTAAAGCTCTCGCTTCACATGGCGAGTGTCCTGGTTCGATTTCCAGCGAGGGTGGAAACATCGGACATGTTTCCTTACACCGGTTGTCTATGTTTACCCATCAGTAAAATAGGTACCTGGGTGTTAGTGGACTGGTGTGGGTCGCATCCTGGTACAAAAGTGACCTAATGTGCGGGAAATGGTCAGCATAACAAGCGGCTTTCTATATAGTAGTACGTATGTCATTGATGTCACCTATGGTCTGTATACCATGTACATGTACTTGTAGTAAATAAAGTATTATTATTATTATTAACAGGTTGAGACGATGATTGACACTAACAAGACATTTGACGTACATCAAGCTGCCTATCAGGGCAAGTATGAAGAGGTGAAAATAAATGTACTTGCCAACAACCGTCTCCTCACAGCCACAGATGATGTAAGTTCAACAAACCCAGTGTTTAGTACACTTTTATCTTTGGTAAACCAGTCTGACATTTATATTTTTGTTTATCTCCCCCCCCCCATCCCAAGGAAATAAGTCACTTTGTCTGGTCAGTACTTGACCAGCCAGACTGTGGTTCGTATGTTGGTTTACGTGTGGCCAGTAGTAACAACCTGGTTGATCAGGCCATGATCTATTCAGATTTATTCTCAGGTGCAAAATATTATGCTTCATTATTTTTTTTTTTTTTGTAATGTAAAGTAATGGTAGATAAAACATTGGTAGATAAAGCATTGGGAGATAAAGTAATGGTAGATAAAGCATTGGTAGATAAAGCATTGGGAGAGGTAGATAAAGCATTGGGAGTTAAAGTAATGGTAGATAAAGCATTGGTAGATAAAGCATTGGGAGATAAAGCATTTGTAGATAAAGCATTGGGAGATAAAGTAATGGTAGATAAAGCATTGGGAGATAAAGCATTCATAGATAAAGCATTGGGAGATAAAGTAATGGTAGATAAAGCATTGGTAGATAAAGCATTGAAACATAAATCATTACTTGTTAGATAAAGCATTACTTAGTAGCTAAAGCATTACTTGGTAGTTAAAAACATTGTTTGATGCATCAAACGGTGCCCTGTGGCCTGGTGGCTAAAGCTCTCGCTTCACATGGCGAGTGTCCATGTTGTCTGAATGTGCGTGGATGTAGTGCGGATGATAAGAAAGAGATGATTGCCGATGTTATGAATGAAAAGAAGTTGGATGTCCTGGCCCTAAGCGAAACAAAGCTGAAGGGGGTAGGTGAGTTTCAGTGGGGAGAAATAAATGGGATTAAGTCAGGAGTATCTGAGAGAGTTAGAGCTAAGGAAGGGGTAGCAATAATGTTGAAGGATCAGTTATGGAAGGAAAAGAGGGAATATAAATGTGTAAATTCAAGGATTATGTGGATTAAAATAAGGGTCGGATGCGAAAAGTGGGTCATAATAAGCGTGTATGCACCTGGAGAAGAGAGGAGTGTAGAGGAGAGAGAGAGATTTTGGGAGATGTTAAGCGAATGTATAGGAACTTTTGAACCAAATGAGAGAGTAATTGTGGTAGGGGACCTAAATGCTAAAGTGGGAGAAACATGCAGAGAGGGTGTAGTAGGTAAGTTTGGGGTGCCAGGTGTAGATGATAATGGGAGCCCTTTGATTGAACTTTGTATAGAAAGGGGTTTAGTTATAGGTAATACATATTTTAAGAAAAAGAGGATAAATAAGTATACAAGATATGATGTAGGGCGAAATGACAGTAGTTTGTTGGACTATGTATTGGTAGATAAAAGACTGTTGAGTAGACTTCAGGATGTACATGTTTATAGAGGGGCCACAGATATATCAGATCACTTTTTAGTTATAGCTACAGTGGGAGTAAAAGGTAGATGGGATACAAGGAAATTAGAATCAGTAAGTAAAAGAGAGGTGAAGGTTTATAAACTAAAAGAGGAGGCAGTTAGGGTAAGATATAAACAACTATTGGAGGATAGATGGGCTAGTGAGAGTGTAGGCAATGGGGTCGAAAATGTATGGGGTAGATTTAAAAATGTAGTGTTAGAGTGTTCAGCAGAAGTTTGTGGTTACAGGCGAGTGGGTGCGGAGGGAAGAGGAGCGATTGGTGGAATGATGATGTAAAGAGAGTAGTAAGGAGAAAAAGTTAGCATATGAGAGGTTTTACAAAGTAGAAGTGATGCAAGGAGGGAAGAGTATATGGAGAGAAAAAGAGAGGTTAAAAGAGTGGTGAAGCAATGTAAAAAGAGAGCAGATGAGAGAGTGGGTGAGATGTTATCAGCAAATTTTGTTGAAAATAAGAAAAAGTTTTGGAATGAGATTAATAAGTTGAGGAAGCCTAGAGAACAAATGGATTTGACAGTTAAAAATAGGAGAGGAGAGTTATTAAATGGAGAGTTAGAGGTATCGTGAAGATGGAGAGAATATTTTGAGGATTTGTTAAATGTTGATGAAGACAGGAAGCTGTGATTTCGTGTGTAGGGCAAGGAGGAATAACATCTTGTAGGAGTGTGGAAGAGCCAGTAGTGGGTGTAGGGAAGTTCGTGAGGCAGTGGGTAGAATGAAAGGGGTAAGGCAGCTGGGATTGATGGGATAAAGATAGAAATGTTAAAAGCAGGTGGGGATATAATTTTGGAGTGGTTGGTGCTATTATTTAATAAATGTATGGAAGAGGGTAAGGTACCTAGGGATTGGCAGAGAGCGTGTATTGTTCCTTTGTATAAAGGCAAAGGGGACAAAAGAGAGTGCAAAAATTATAGGGGAATAAGTCTGTTGAGTGTACCTGGTAAAGTGTATGGTAGAGTTATTATTGAAAGAATTAAGAGTAAAACAGAAAGCAGGATAGCAGATGAACAAGGGGCTTTAGGAAAGGTAGGGGTGTGTAGACCAAGTGTTTACAGTGAAACATATAGGTGAACAGTATTTGGATAAGGGTAAAGATGTTTTTGTGGCATTTATGGATTTGGAAAAGGCGTATGATAGGGTAGATAGGGGGCAATGTGGCAGATGTTGCAGGTGTATGGAATAGGAGGAAGGTTACTGAAAGCAGTGAAGAGTTTTTATGAGGATAGTGAGGCTCAGGTTAGAGTGTGTAGGAGGAAAGGGACTATTTCTCAGTAAAAGTGGGCCTTAGACAAGGATGTGTGATGTCACCGTGGTTGTTCAATATATTTATAGATGGGGTTGTAAGAGAAGTGAATGCGAGGGTCTTGGCAAGAGGTGTTGGGCTAAAAGATAAAGAAGCAAATACAAAGGGGAGTTGTCACAGTTGCTTTTGCTGATGACACTGTGCTTTTGGGAGATTCTGAAGAGAAGTTGCAGAGGTTGGTGGATGAATTTGGTAGGTGTGTAAAAGAAGAAAATTGAAAGTGAATATAGGAAAGAGTAAGGTGATGAGGATAACAAAAAGAATAGGTGACGAAAGATTGGATATCAGATTGGAGGGAGAGAGTATGGAGGAGGTGAATGTATTCAGATATTTGGGAGTGGACATGTCGGCGGATGGGTCTATGAAGGATGAGGTGAATCATAGAATTGATGAGGGGAAAAGGGTGAGTGGAGCACTTCGGAGTCTGTGGAGACAAAGAACCTTGTTCATGGAAGTAAAGAGGGGAATGTATGAGAGTATAGTTATACCAACGCTCTTATATGGGTGTGAAGCATGGGTGATGAATGTTGGAACGAGGAGAAGGCTGGAGGCAGTGGAGATGTCATGTCTGAGGTCAATGTGTGGTGTGAATATAATGCAGAGAATTCGAGTTTGGAAATTAGGAGAAGGTGCGGATTACCAAACGATTGTCCAGAGAGCTGAGGAGGGTTGTTGAGGTGGTTTGGACATGTAGAGAGAATGGAACGAGACAGAGTGACTTCGAGAGTGTATAAATCTGTAGTGGAGGGAAGGCGGGTAGGGGTCGGCCTAGGAAAGGTTGGAGAGAGGGGGTAAAGGAAGTTTTGTGTGCGAGGGGCTTGGACTTCCAGCAAGCATGTGTGAGTGTATTTGATAGGAGTAAATGGAGGCATATGGTTTTTAATACTTGACGTGCTGTTGGAGTGTGAGCAAAGTAACATTTATGAAGGGATTCAGGGAAACCGGCAGGCCGGACTTGAGTTCTGGAGATGGGAAGTACAGTGCCGGCACTCTGAAGGAGGGGTGTTAATGTTGCAGTTTTATAACTGTAGTGTAAAGCACCCTTCTGGCAAGACAGTGATGGAGTGAATGATGATGAAAGTTTTTCTTTTTCGGGCCACCCTGCCTTGGTGGGAATCGGCCGATGTGTTAATAAAATATAAAAAATAATTTGCAATTGTTATTCTTGTTGAAGATACTAAAAACTCTTTACTCTTTCATATCCTTTTATGATTTTATATTTTGTTGTTTTATTACACAACAGCTGTATATTCCAATGTTGGCTTAGTGTATTTTGTGAGCATTTTTTTTCAACATTTCTGTATCCATATACCTGTACATATATGAATATTATTTTATAGTCAGCCAATGTAGCATATGCATGGTGTCCTGTAGCTTGGTCGATAGTGCACTTAGGTCACATACTGGGTGTCCATGGTTTGATCCCCGGCACTGGTGGAAACGTTGGACATGTTTCTTTACACCTGCTGCTGTCGTTCACCTAGCAAGCAAGTAGGTACCTGGGTGTTAGTCGACTGTTGTGGGTCACATCCTAGGAGGCAAGATTAAAGGACCCCAATAGAAATAAGATGATGCACTGACTTTATTGGGTTATCCTCAGTGGCTAATCTTTTGGGTTAAAAATCCAAACAGAATCTTATCTTATCTTTTCACAATTTCATTTATATGATTTCCCAGTGAATTTTTTTAATTAATAATAGTTATTATATCCCTGTCTGTTTCTCAAAAATTTGCCAAACAATTTATATTCTTTTTGTGGTCTGATTTTCCTCTCTCCCATCTGTAGTATTTTTGGTTATATCATTTAAGTTTTATGTAAATTTGAAAACTTATTGAAATACATACACCCTCTCCTCACTTAGCAATGTACTTGTTTACCGACGACTTGGACTTACAGTGGGCTCTCTGACTAGTATGCATGCCTAAATAATGTATATTAGAGCTGATTTCCTGTATTCTGTTTATTACAATATACAGTACACTACTGTATAAACATTTAAAAATATACTAAAAATGTTATAAATGGCACAAAGGTGACATTAAAACAGTATCAAAGATGGTTGACACAAACCCACTACCATTATAGTATGCTCCTTGCTTATTGGCGAATTCGTTTACCGACATGGTCTTAGGAGTGGAACTCCGTCGTTAAGTGAGGAGAGGCTGTATATAACAAATTTGTATTTCCTCTTTTCCCCTCTGGAATTTAATCCCTGAACCTTGTGGTGAGAATAGTGTGTGTGTGTGTTACCTCCCCTTCACCTCAGATGGCTTGTGAAGCTTGCTTTCTTCTCACCTCATAATGCCTTAATACGTAGTTGTATTTTATTACTTTGAGATTTGTTACATTGTCATTGCACCAGTAAAACTGTTTCAGAGTGGAAGACAGCCACTACACTGGGCAGCCTGTGGGGGACATGAAGAACTTGCCAGCTTTCTCATAGAGCACGGAGCACCAGTCGACAAAGCTGATGATGTGAGATGTTTTCTTAAACTGGGAATTAATGTTTACATTTGTTAGAATTTGTTAATTATATCATATACGTATACTTTATATTCTATCACTAAATATTACATTTAATGACAACAGAACACTGGTGAATATTATATGATGTTAATCACATGTGGGCGAGGGGCTTGGACTTCCAGCAAGCGTGCATAAGTGTGTTAGACAGGAGTGAATGAAGATGAATGGTTTTTGGGACCTGACAAGCTGTTGGAGTGTGAGCAGGGTAATATTTTGTGGAAACTGGTTAGCCGGACTTGAGTCCTGGAAATGGGAAGTACAATGCCTGCATTTTAAAGGAGGGGTTTGGGATATTGGCAGTTTGGAGGGACATCTGAGCTGTCGTATCTGGGTGCCTCTGCAAAGACAGTGATTATGTATGAGTGATGGTGAAAGTGTTGAATGATGATGAAAGTTTTTTGTTTCTTTTTTGGGTTTTTCTTTCTTTTTGAGTCACCCTGCCTCGGTGGGAAACGGCCGAAGTGTTAAAAAAAATCACATGTAATTATCCATTTGTAGATACAGGAGCAGAGCTATGCTCATCATATCCTGCCAGAAGGCTGTTTGAGTGCTGATCTGTTCGAGTACCGAATGAATTTTTCTAACCAATTTTCTTTTTAGTTGGCTGTTATCACTAATCTTCTTAATCCCCATGGTGACTTATTTATACAAATATTATAAAAGAAACACCATAAAATGTGAGGAAATGCAAAATAGTTTGCAGAGAAGTTCTGGTAGGTCATGTTTGTTTGGTCGAGTGCCGAGCAAACGGTCGACTACCGAGTGATCTTTTTACCGAACAAAGTGTTTGAATATCGAATTGTTCGAGTTGAGAGCTGTTCGAGTACTGAGGTACACTACTGTATTTCATTCTTCCACCAGTATTTGTAAAGAAAAGTTTCCCAGTATCTCCTTGATTCCATTTTTTTTCTTAATTTACATCTGTGGCTTCTTGTTATTCCTGTTGAAGATATAGTACTAAAATTTTTTACAATTTCTTTCTTATCCTTTTTTCTATTCTTATATGTTGTTATCATAACTTCTCTTTTCCTGTTATCAGCCAGCATGTAATTTTGAAACTGCATAAGTAATTAATTCATACTTCTTTGTTAATGGAGCTAATGAAAATTGTCACATCATTACTAACATTTGTGTGGTGTTGGTGTGAATGATGGACAAGAATGTAACAGCGAGCCGAATAATCTGATGCACAGAATTCTGGTACATTTGATCCAACTTATTCGATTAGGAGTGATATCTGGTGTATTGTTAGATACAGTAATAAATCACCTAGATGGTTGCATAAACAGATAAAAAAACACCTTTGAATTAATTGTTATGGTTTGTTTGCTGTAACCTAGAATAAAAATATATTTCTTGTGAATCATGGTATGAATATGTGTGTAGTATCAAGTAGGGTTGTGACTGAGCTTGGAATGTGTTCACTCAGTGGGATCTCTACACAGCATTACTCTTGTAATACCACTGTGGAATAGCTCCCCTTTTACTTTTATAAATGTTTTTTCTTTAATTTATTTTCCTCTTTATATATTGTATTGATACTGTTATAATATTTTATTCCTGTTTATATTAGTCTGTTTATCCATCTGCCTTTTTTGGCTTTGCATTTCTGTACATATCCACTCAGCACTCCTAGCCTAATGATGATATATTATTTAATTAATTATGTTTTATTATTTATCATCTTATTTAGGTACTGTAAGTCCTTGTTCAGTAATCTAGTTATCCCTATTTAGTATATCATTTACTGCACCAATATTCAACAGGGTGGTCCATGTAAGTTAATACCAGGCAAATTTACCATGCAAGTTAATACCAGGCAAATTTACCATGCAAATTAATACTAGGCAGACTTACCATGAAAGTTAATACCAAGCAAACTGCCAACATTTGGGTAAAACAAAAGGCATTAACAAGGTGACCATTTATTGGACAATGATACAATCATGTGTGACTATTATAATGTCCCAAAGAGGAAGACACAACTAGAACTTATGTACTGTACAAATAATAATAATATAATAATATTTTTATTTCATTGCAAGTTTACATCAAGATTTTGTAATTACAATCATGAACTGAAGTGCAAAGAGAGCCACTATCATGCCATGGCATTATGGGCAGACTAAATCTAATGGCTTATAGGCTACTTAATACTAGAGAAATTGATTGAGTTTGTTTTAGTTAAACATTAGCTTATAACATTCACTACTTCACTACAACAGGTTGAGGATGTGATGGTGATAGATGGAGTGGGGCTTGACATTATTATGTCCACTCTGAGGCCAAACCTCCTTGTTTTTTGGTGGGGAGAAAGGTATGATGATATGTGATCATTATTACAATGAAGAAAAAAAGTTTAAAATGTATAGGTTATACAATACTTAATATGCTATGCTATGTGATGTGATGCTCTGGACCACTGGCTGCAGTTTCCCACATGGAGACTCACTTCAGCATTGCTCTTATGTGTTTGCTGGGGATGGAGCCCTGTCTACCCCTTGCCTCTTTTCACTCAAAAGTTGAACTTGCCCTTGGAGCTAGTGGACCAGATTCTAGATCACTATTTTTTTTTTTTTTTAAATTTACTCACACCCTCAATTAAAGTTTTTCTGGTTTGTTGTACTCTTTGAGGTTCACAGGCTCCCATTAATGCAAATTTGGTCAGTGAAGGATGACTGAGGTAGCACTTAGCCTACTGATACATTACAGGAGCCTTGTACAGTGGACCCCCGAGTTACGAGCACCTCGGAAATCGTACAATTATGTAAGTATAATATTGTAAATGCTTTTGTAAGTGTATTTTTGGGGGTCTGAAATGAACTAATCTACTTGACATTATTCCTTAAGGGAGAAAATTTGTTCGGTAATGGCACTTGAGCAGCCTTCTGGAATGAATTATGCTCGTTACTCGGGGGTCCACTGTATTTTGTTCCTGTAGCTGCTCCTGGGATTGCTGATGGTTACTTGTTTATATCTTTATGATCCCATGAACTGTTATTGTGTTTATCACCTTCCCTTGTTGTGCTTGGTGTAGGTGGGGGCGAGACAAAGGTATTTTTGCTGATTCCTTGTACCTTCCCTGACAACCAAACCTGCATGTTTCCTCATTCTGTCTTCCTGTCATCCTTACTATTATCCAGCTCTTTAGAGATGCTACCACATGATGAAGCTCGCACTCCAGTGAAACATTGTCCAATATAGTTCCATCTTCCTAAGCATGTTTGTTTTTTCCAGTGTTTTTGGTGTTACATTTCTACTGCATAGTATAATTTCCTCAGGACAGTATTAATGTATTACCTCTGGTAAGACTGTCGTATCTGAGCTCCTCTGCAAAGACAGTGATTATGTATGAGTGTGGTGAAAGTGTTGAATGATGATGAAAGTATTTTCTTTTTGGGGATTTTCTTTCTTTTTGGGTCACCCTGCCTCGGTGGGAGACGGCCGACTTGTTGAAAAAAAAAAAAAAGACTAATGGAGTGAATGATGACGAAAGTGTTTCTTCTTTTTCCGGTCACCCTCCCTTTGTGGGAAATGACGGATTTGTTAGTGTCCATATTGAATGTTTTCATTTATGGCTAATTGGGGAGAAGTAGCCCTTCATAAACCCAAAATCTGTGTTATTCATACTTAAACATCATATTTTTCTAGAAATAGATTCTTCATTTTTTTCAACACGCTGGCCGTCTCCCACCAACATGGTTTATTTTTTTTAACACATGCTTTATCAGCTTGCTGTATTTATTTTTAATGTTTTTAAGTGTACTACTGTATTAATAAAATACTTTTGTTTTCAGAGTGGTTGGTCACCATTAATGATTGCAGCCTCAGCTGGGCGAGAGGAAGTGGTGAGGCTACTAATTGGTCGAGGTGCAAATATCAATACTCAGAACAGTGGTGGTCACTCTGCCCTCCAGTATGCTGCATCCAAGAACCATCAAAAGGTTATGACATTTTTTAACTGATAAAACAAAAAAGATGGTATGGATACATTTATAATTGCTGGTGCTGCTGATAATTGAGTGGAACTGACTTATATGGGTTTAATAATAATAATAATAATAATAATGTAAGAATTCATTTTGCCTAATGGCACATTCAAATCATATGGGGAAGTAATTGCTGAGACTAATTATGAGTGAAGATGTTAAATTCATAAAATGGTGTGTAAATATGAATGGAGAGCACATGCACTGCAGAAGACTGTCTAGTGTGGCTACACCACACTACAAAGGTGCGCCATACCTAAGAAAAATGAACAGATCCCCAGGCACAAATACCATAGGTGAGGTAAAGATAGATTAGAGACTAGTACAATGTAAATAGACATGGTAGGCCTGAATGTGTGAATAATTTAGCTGTGAAATGCTCTGCATCAAGTTTTGTATACTGGCACATATGTGGTCACGCCATCAAGTCTGAGAGAAGGTATGGCACTGATTGGTCTGCAGAGCATGAAGGGTTCCTTTATTGGTGTAAGTCAATATCACGCAGTTCCTGCGCTGTGATAGGCCTCCAGAAATTTTCAAAAGTTGGCCTATATATTTAGCCTGTATGTGCAACAAGAACACTAGAGGGCTTAGTATTTCTTCCTCCCCTTCCTTGAATGGCTAACCTGGTATGAAAATAGTGAACATTTTGGTGTATTGTGGGAGCCCATAACAATGGTTTTATGAACCAACTTTTTTAAAAATAGTAAACATTAGTTAAGTTATAAAAAAAGAAAGCCAGATTACTATATGTATTTGGATATTGGTCACTTAACAAATTTGGATAATTGGGCTTGTACGTATAGTATAATGATACTGCTGTGGAGGAGAAATCAATGGAACCGGTCATCAAGTGACACTGATGAGTCTCCAAGGACTGGTAGCATCAACAAGAAAAGGGAGAGTGTTGAACTTTCATTTACTTTCCTGTGGTAGCTGTAATATGGTTGAGTTAATGTGCTCTATTCTTGTGTCTGGTGAATGCTGTTTAATTACAATAAGCTGGTTATTGTGATGTCCTTGAAATGGAAGTATAGCTAGGGAATGAGTAATGTTGAATGTTTCTTTCTTTGGATCATCCTTCCTTGATGGCAAACAAAATTTGTTTAAAAATAGACTTGAATTACCAGCAATTACTTCTTTTCTTATTTTTATATGTTGTTAAACAGATTGTTTGCATCTTGATGGACAACTGTGCCAATGTGAACATACAAGATGAACTGAAAGCAACTCCTCTTCATCGTGCAGCATCGAAGGGCAACATGCCTGCACTAACATCACTGGTGCAGTGCAACAGATGTTCCCTCAACCTGCAAGACTCTGAGGGAAACACACCACTGTAAGGCTTATATCTCTTGTTTCTAGTTCCCTGCAAAATGTATGAGTGAAACTTTTTTCAGGTTAACCCCTTTCATTGACTGTGCCGTAGCATTACGCCTTTAAGTTCACTGGCCGTGCTGTAGTACTTCAAGATGAGCTCAGCTCGCTTGGATAAGCTGTGAGAGGTAAATTTGGGCCTAGATATGAGAGAATGGGTAGATGCAGTAAGTGTGCACCATATAAAAAAAAATCCTGTGGCACGCAGTGCATGAGAAAAAAAAACTGCAACCGTGTTTTTAGTTTAAAACAGCAACTTTGTAATGTATTTTCATATGGTTTTTATGATTGTATTATCGGTTTTTTGGTCTCATTTGATAGAATAGAAGATATATTATAGAGATAGAGATGATTTTGATTTTGCTTGAGCTCAAAGTAGCAGAAATATTTGATTTTGCCGATATTCAAGAATAAACAAATCACATCACGCATCCACGAATACACTGATATTATTTATACAATTATTACAATATTGCATAACAGTAAATCTTTTTTTTTTTGTGTGTGTGTGTGAATAAAAATTCATTGTGTGAAATTAACCAAATTACCAATTTCTGATCACTTTATTGAGTTGAAATAGTTGATTGGGGGATTTCTTGTGCTCAGTTGATAAAATGGAAGACATATTAGCGAAATAGCTAAGAATTCAGTTAACTGGAACAATGTAATTGGCCTAAAATAGGACTCAAAGTGGGCAAAATAGCTGAAGGGTTAATATCTCTGACAGCAAAAATCACGAAAGCGTAATTTTGTCAATTTTCGATCAAATTTCATACTTTTTGTTTTATCACCTTCAGAAAAAGATTCTATACCATTTCATAATAAAAATACAGTGGACCCTCGGTTAACGAAAAAAATTCATCCCAGAAGCCTGCTTAAGTGCCATTACCGAACGAATTTACGTCCTTAAGAAATAATGTCACGTAGGTTAGTCTATTTCAGACCCCCAAAAATACACTTCCACATGCAATTAAAAAATTATACTTACATAATTGTACGATTTCCGGGGTATTCGTTAACCGAGGGTCCACTGTATAAAGAAAATTCTTGGACACTGTGGACAAGTTTCAGATCGGGGATCTGGACAGTGAAAGGGTTAAAACAATGTGAAAAGTAATCATGCTTATTTAAAAACTGTCAGCCATATGTTGGCTTACCTTGATATAAGTATTAAAAACTGTCAGCCATATGTTGGCTTACCTTGATATAAGTATTTTTCAAACATTTTAGCCAACTATATGTTAAATAAAAATTTGAGCACTTTCATTAAAATTTTAATAAATTACGCTTAGCATGTTCCATGAATATAATCATAATACTAATAATAATAATAATATAAAATATTTTTCCTCATATAAGTGGGTAATTTAGCCACTCACTACCAGCAAGCCACCATGTGTGTAACATACATTTCTAACATTGAAAAATATTTATACCCAGTACAGTGGACCCCCGGATTACGTACTGCTACAAACTCGAACAATTATGTAAGTGTATTTTTGTAAATGTATTTTTGGGGGTCTAAAAGGACTAATCTAATTTACATTATTCCTTATGGGAACAAATTCGTTCGGTAACGGCACTTGAACAGCATTCTGGAACGAAATAATGACGTAATCTGGGGGTCCACTGTACTTTATTAATTGAAAGTCCTATTATTCCACAACTGCCCCACACACACTATTATTATTATTATTATTATTATTATTATTATTATTATTATTATTATTATTATTATTATTATTATTATTATTACAGGTATTGCCTTGATGGCAGTGATGGCAGTGATGGCAGTGAAAGATTCTTGTTCCAGGTAATTGAAACTACCCTCCACTTCCATGGATCAAATCAGATTGCTTCCCATTTCTCACACCCCAGGTGCTGTACAGCCCCTGTGGGTTTAACTCTTATCCATAAATATAATACTATTACAGGTTAATACCTGTATACCTGTAATAGTATTATATTTATGGATAAGAGTTAAATCCACAGGGGCTGTACAGCACCTGGGGTGTGAGAAATAGGAAGCAATCTGATTTGATCCATGGAAGTGGAGGGTAGTTTCAATTACCTGGAACAAGAATCTTTCACTGCCATCACGGCAATACCTGTAATAATAATACTAATAATAGTGTGTGTGTGGGGCAGCTGTGGAATAATAGGACTTTCAATTAATAAAGTACAGCCTTTTCATATTTATTATTATCGCAGTATATTTATGGGAAAGAACTAAACCTGCAGGGGTCATACATCACCTGGGAAATAAGAGGAAAGTAGATTTTTAACCAAGGAAGAGAAGGGTAACTTCACTTACTTGGATCAAGAGCATTTTACTAGCATTAAGGCACCCCTGTCCTGCCCTTCCTTGAAAAGTTTAATGCTTCCTTGTTACAGTTATGAAGAAATGCTAACCTAATGGGGGTCATACAATGCCTGTGGAATGGGAAATAATTGTTTGATCTGAGGAAAGGAAGGATAGCTCCAATTTCTTGGATCAATATCCCTTTATCATCAAGCACCTGCCTTGACTGGAGTGCTTCCACATGTATGATAATTTCCACCTTTCTATTGAAGTACAGTACCACAGTTTGCATAATATAAATACTGTAAAGGTAATTATTTCTTGTAGTAGAGTATATTGCACCATCTCAAGTTTTCTTCAAAGTTGCTTTCTTGCCTCTTTTTTTTTTTTTTTTTTGTAAATAATGATAATGCAAATTTATGATAAATTTAATTTCTTGGCAGACATCTTGCATGTGAGGAGGAGCATCTTGATGCAGTGCGGCTCCTCCTTGAACACGGTGCCAGCGCACAAATTATGAACAAAGCTGGCAAGACACCATTGCAGATGACTTCCTGTCCATCTATTCGTCGCCTTGCAAACATGAATGAAATGTGACCATTAACTGCACATGAAAATCACTTACAAAGACAGTGAAGTCTAGTTTTCTTAGACTTCACTGTCTAAGTTAGTTTTTCTTGTTGTGTATTGTTAAAATTGTCTGGTAATTATGCACAGTTGACATTTTGTCTTTATTTTCATCAACCATTTCATCAACCATATTATTAAACTATATCTAAATATTAATTAAAAACAATTTCTGGAAATTTGAAGATGTAAGTAGATAAACTCCTTTTGTTACTATTTTGTAATAGTTTTGTACTTCTCCCAAAAGATGGGCATTTACTCCAGTAGACAATTAGGACTTATGGCACTAACAAGAGTTTAACAATACTACCCACACCCTCTCCAATAGGAGTTCCTTGTTATCATTGGGGAGGTTTTGATCCAAGGAATTGGACCTGGCCTCTTCCTTTCATCAAACATGATGCATGATAACACTGACTCAGCACCTGAGTCAGTGTTATCACAGGTGTGGTCTAGTTACTCTCTGGGGACAAGTACCACCCTCGTGTAATGCTTGTCTTGAGGCACATCACAGCACCAACAAAGCTGAATTTTCTCTGATTTTCTGGATCAAGAGGGAATTAATTTTATAGTAAGGAGAAGAAAAGAAATTTTGTATAATAGCAGTTTAAAGCTGGCCATTAGAGAAAACTGATACTGTATATTAAAGATAATTAAAGTATATTCATGGATGTATATATCCTATGGGTTTAACATTTTCCCCTTGTCATTCAAAGTGCTAAATCTATAGAAGTCTTACTATGTATATTAAAAAATATGCTCTAAACCCAAATAGGTCATAAAGCTGTAGGGGTCATAGAATGCCTGGGAAATAGGAGGTAATCATCTTTGATCCAAGGAAGGAGAGGGTAGCTCCAAATTCTTGGATGCAGTATTGTATCAGTCATGTTGCATCTTTACAATATTACATATATAATATGTATGTGAGCAAGAGGCTAGTAACCCCCTTCTCCTGTATATATTACTAAATATAAAAAGAGAAACTTTCATTTTTCATTTTCGGCCACCCTGCCTCATTGGGTTACAGCCGGTTTGTTGAAAGAAAGAAGAATGTGTATGTATGCATACATATATAAAAACATGGAAAAGGAGCACTGCAGCAGGCCTGTTGACCCATGCTAGGCAGGTCTAACTTGCACCTACCCACACCCACTCATGTCTAACCTAATTTTAAAGTTGTACAAGGTTTTTGCTTCAATGGCAGTACTTAGGAGTTTGTTCCACTCATCCACAACTCTATTACCAAACCAATGCTTTCCTATATATTCCCCGAATCATGAAATTAATTTTCATGATCAGCTGATTGTCTCCTGAAGCAGTGGACTAGCTCCACTGATGTAGAAGACAACAGGACATTAAGAATACAGGTATACCTGGAAGGCATTCCAAGGATCAATGCCCCCATGGCCCATTTCATGACCAGGCCTTGCAGTGAATCAGGGCCTGATCAACCAAGCTGTTACTGCTGGCCGCACGCAGACCGACACATGAACCACAGCCTGGATGATCAGGTACTGACTAGGTGTCTGTCCAGCTCCCTCTTGAAAACAGCTAGGGGTCTATTGGTAATACCCCTTATGTATGCTGGGAGGCAGTTGAACAGTCTTGGGCCTCTGACACTTACTGTGTTGTCTCTTAGTGTACTCATGGTGCCCCTGCTTTTCACTGGGGGGATGTTGCACAGCCTGCCAAGCCTTTTGCTTTTGTAGGTTGATGTCAGTGTGTAGATTTGGGACTGGTTCCTGTAGGATTTTCTAAGTGTATATTATCATATATCTTTCTCACCTGCATTCCAAGGAGTACAGGTCGAGGGCCCTTCGACCATTCCCAGTAATTTAGGTGCTTTATTGTACTTATATGTACAGTGAAGGTTCTCTGTATATTCTCCAGGTCTGCAATTTTGCCTGCCTTGAAAGGGGCCATTAGTGTACAGCAATATTCCAGTCTAGAGAGAACAAGCGATTTGAAGAGAATCATCATTGGTTTGGCATCCCTAGTTTTGAATGTTCTCATTATCCATCCTATCATTTTCCTAGCAGATGTGGTAGTTACATTGTTGTGATCTATGAAAGTGAGATTCTCTAACATTACCACTCCCAGGTCCTTCACATTAGTTTTTCACTCTATTGTGTGATTGGAATTTGTTTTAAACTCCAATACAATTTTAATTTCCTCAAGATTTCCATAGCAGAGTAATTGAAATTTGCCTTCAATGAACTTCATATTGTTGTCTGACGCTCATTTAAAGACTTGGTTCATGTCTGCTTGGAGATTTACAGTGTCCTCGATGGATGACAGTCATACAAATTCTGGTATCATCAGCAAAAGACACGATGCTGTGGCTTACATCTCTGTCTATGTCAGATATGAGGATGAGGAAAAGGATGGGGGTGAGTACTGTACCTTGTGGAACAGAGCTTTTTCACTGTAGTGTCCTCTGACTTTACTCTGTTTACTATTTCTCTTCACATTCTGTTTGTTAGGAAGTTATAGATCAGTCTACCTACTTTTCCTGTTATGCCTTTATCATGCATTTTGTGTACTGTTACACAGCAATCGCATTTGTCAAAGACTTTCGCAAAGTCTGTGTATACTACATTTGCATTTTGATTGTTCTCCAATGCATCCTAGACCATGTCATAGTGATCCAGTAGCTTTGAGAAGCAGGAGCAACCTGCTCTAAACCCATGCAGCCCTGGGTTGTGCAATTGATGGGTATCCAAGTGGTTGGTAATCATGCTTCTTAGAACCCTTTCAAAGGACATTCAAATCAAATCAAATCAAATTTTTACATTGGTAGGGTTTACAATGATTTGTAGTACAAAGAGAGCCACCATCATGCCTTGGCATTATGGGCAGTCTAAACTTAACATAATAATATGTACATTATTGATTACTTAGCACTAGACGTACAAAAAGACCATGCAATCGGTCTGTAATTCTTTGCTTTACTGCCACCCTTGTGGGGCTATATCTGTTGTTTTTAGTGACTATGGGATGACCCGTGTCCATGCTCCTTCTCCATAGAATAGTTAATGCACATGAAAAGGATTTCTTGCAGTTCTTGATGAACACGGAGTTCCACAAGTCTGGGCTTGGGGCATAGTGCATGGACATGTCACTTATTGCTTTTTCAAAGTCCTGTGGTATTAGGACTATATCAGAAATTCTTGAATTGGCCAAATTTTGAGTTTCAGTCATGAAAAATTCATTCAGATTGTTAACCCTTAGTCTGATTAATGGCTCACTAAATGCCGAGTCATATTGGGACTTCAGTATCTCACTCATTTCTTTGCTGCCATCTGTGTAAGTCCCATCTTGTTTAAGCAGGGGGGCAATACTGGATGTGGTTTTTGCCCTAGATTTGGCATAAGAAAAGAAATATTTTGTTTTTTCAATTTCATTTATAGCTGTAAGCTGTTTCTTGGCTCCTGTGTGATTCCCTAACCTTAAGTTCGATATTTTCTATTTCTCTGGCCTCTTTCTGTGTTTCAGATATACTGGCCCCTTTCAACAGCTGTGTGATTCTTCGCCTTCGTCTGTAGTTTACATCTATTCAGTTTACAGCTATTCTTTTTTTCTTAAGGGAATGTGCCTTGAGCATACCTCAAGTGCCACAGCGTTAATTTTTTCTAGGCAAAGGTTTGAATCCATGTTGTTTAGGATATCTTTCCAGCTTGTTTCATTTAGACATGGTTGATCTGTATGCTTATGTTATTGAAGTTGATTATTATTATTATTATTAATGAGAGCTAACCCCGTAGGATTATACAGCTCCTGTGGGGGATGGATGGAAGGTATTCAGGCTCAGTTCAGGGAACTAGAGCATAGATCCAATTCCCTAGATCAAGAGCCCCTCACCAGCATCAAGGAACCTCCCTTGAGGGGTATTTAAGTTGAATTTGGTGAAAACACCCTCATAACTGATCTCATATTGCTGGTCAAGAGCCCCGCTCATACATGCCTGTACTTCTATTATGTTGTGATCTGAGTGTATTGTCTTTGATACTGTTATATTTCATACTAGATCGTTATTAGTGAAGATAAGGTGAAGGTAGTGTAACCTGTAGTACAACAATACAGTGCTATACTGTATAGTAATTTTATGGAACTGTATGTAATTTACAGTAATTTTACTTACATTTTCATCATGGAGAGATAAGATGTAAATTGTCATGATTGATAATAGTAACTCAGATTAACTTTTAATTTGTTCTGAGTCATACAAGCTGTAAAGTTCCACTAGTATTTATTATCTAAGTTTTTTCTTGTAACTATGGATATCAGTCAGTTTTTTAACACCATATTCCTGACATACCAGTGCTACTGAGACATCAGACTTACCCTTCTTTATTAATTCAAGTTTGTGCTTAACAGCAAACCATGTACGTATTCCCTTTTGGCACCACCCCTTGCTTTAGAAGCCATTGTTAATTGTACTTTGCTTAACATACGTATTAGATACTGAATTGAATGCACGCGTGAGCACAAACGATAAATGTGCCTGAGGCCTACAGCTCAGGGAACAGTGAAAACAGGTCCTGGACGTGCCTGTTCTGGCCCATATCAGACAAATGTCCGAGTCATCATACTTAAGTTTGATGCTTCAGAAGACAACCGGACACTTACTACAGATCAAATTTCAAATACATAAGGGACTTTTTTTTTTTTTTTTTTTTTTAACATTATGTCTCATGCATATGCCAGGTTTCAGGTACATATTGCTTCTTCTACATAGATCACACTACACATACATGTACAAGCATATATATACCCACCCCTCTGGGTTTTCTGCTATTTTCTTGCTAGTTCTCGTTCTTGTTTATTTCCTCTTATCTCCATGGGTAAGTGGAACAGAACTTTTCCTCCATAAGTCATGCGTGTCGTAAGAGGTGACTAAAATGCTGGAAGCAAGGGGCTAGTATTTTTTTTTTTTTTTCAACAAGTCGGCCGTCTCCCACCGAGGCAGGGTGACCCAAAAAGAAAGAAAATCCCCAAAAAGAAAAAAAAACTTTCATCATCATTCAACACTTTCACCACTCATACATAATCACTGTCTTTGCAGAGGAGCTCAGGTACGACAGCTGAGAAAAGTCCCCCCCAGCTGTCACTATCTCAGACCCCTCCTTTAAAGTGCAGGCATTGTACTTCCCATTTCCAGGACTCAAGTCCAACTAAATCAATTAACTGGTTTCCCTGAATCCCTTCACAAAATGTTACCCTGCTCACACTCCAACAGATCGTCATGTCCCAAAAACCATTCGTCTCCATTCACTCCTATCTAACACGCTCACACATGCTTGCTGGAAGTCCAAGCCCTCGCCCACAAAACCTCCTTTACCCTTCCATCCAACCTTTCTAGGACGACCCTACCCGCCTTCCTTCCCTACAGATTTATACGCTCTCCAAGTCATTCTACTTTGATCCATTCTCTCTAAATGACCAAACCACCTCAACAACCCCTCTTCAGCCCTCTGACAAATACTTTTAGTAACTCCACACCTTCTCCTAATTTCCACATTCCGAATTTTCTGCATAATATTTACACCACACATTGCCCTTAGACAGGACATCTCCACTGCCTCCAGCCTCCTCCTCGCTGCAGCATTTGCAACCCATGCTTCACACCCATATAAGAGTGTTGGTACCACTATACTTTCGTACATTCCCTTCTTTGCCTCCATGGATAACGTTTTTGTCTCCACAGATACCTCAATGCACCACTCACCTTTTTCCTTCATCAATTCTATGGTTAACCTCATCCTTCATAAACCCATCTGCTGACACATCAACTCCCAAATATCTGAAAACATTTACTTCTTCCATAATCCCTCTCCAATGTGATATCCAATTTTTCTTTATTTAAATCGTTTGATACCCTCATCACCTTACTCTTATCTATGTTCACTTTTAACTTTCTACCTTTACACACTCTCCCAAACTGTCCACTAACCTTTGCAACTTTTCTTTAGAATCTCCCATAAGCACAGTATCATCAGCAAAAAGTAACTGTGTCAACTCCCATTTTTCATTTAATTCTCCATAATTTAATCCCACCCTCTCCCCAACACCCTAGCATTTACTTCTTTTACAACCCCATCTATAAATATATTAAACAACCATGGTGACATTACACAACCCTGTCTAAGACCTACTTTTACCGGAAGTAATCTCCCTCTCTCCTACACACCCTAACCTGAGCCTCACTATCCTCATAAAAACTCTTTACAGCCTTCAGTAACTTACTACCTATTCCATACACTTGCAACATTTGCCACATTGCTCCCCTATCCACTCTATCATATGCCTTTTCTAAATCCATAAATGCAATAAAACTTCTCTACCTTTATCTAAATACTGTTCACATATATGCTTCACTGTAAACACTTGATCTACACATCCCCTACCCACTCTAAAGCCTCCTTGCTCATCTGCAATCCTACTCTCTGTCTTACCTCTAATTCTTTCAATAATAACCCTGCCATACACTTTACCTGGTATACTCAGTAAACTTATTCCCTATAATTTTTACACTCTCTTTTATCCCCTTCCCTTTATATAAAGGAACTATACATGCTCGCTGCCAATCCCTAGGTACCTTCCTCTTTCATACATTTATTAAACAAAAATACCAACCACTCCAGCACTATATCCCCCTGCTTTTAACATTTCTGTCATGATTCCGTCAATTCCAGCTGCTTTACCCCTTTCATTCTACGTAATGCCTCACGCACCTCCCCACACTCACATCCTGCTCTTCTTCACTCCTAAACGATGTTGTACCTCCCTGGCCAGTACATGAAATTATCGCCTCCCTCTTTCATCGACATTTAAAAGTTCCTCAAAATATTCCGCCATCTACCCAATACCTCCAGCTCCCCATCTACTAACTCCCCTACTCTGTTTTTAACTGACAAATCCATTCGTTCCCTAGGCTTTCTTACCTTGTTTATCTCACTCCAAAAATTTTTCTTGTTTTCAGCAAAATTTCTTGACAGATCCTCTCCCATTCTTTCATCCGCTCTTCTTTTGCACTCTCTCACCACTCTCTTCACCTTTCTTTTACTCTCCATATACTCTGCTCTTCTACTAACACTTCTGTTTTGTAAAAACCTCTCATTAGCTACCTTTTTCTTTTTATCACACCTTTACTTCTTCATTCCACCACTCACTCCTCTTTCCTCCTGCACCCACCCTCCTATAACCACAAACTTCTGCCCCACATTCTAATACTGCATTTTAAAACTATCCCAACTCTCTTCAACCCCCACTACTCCTACTTGCACTAGCCCACCTTTCTGCCAATAGTTGCTTATATCTCACCCTAACTTCCTCCTCCCTTAGTTTATACACTTTTACCTCTCTCTTACTTGCTGTTGCCATTTTCCTTTGTCCCATCTACCTTTTACTCTAACTGTAGCTACAACCAAATAATGATCTGATATATCCGTTGCCCCTCTATAAACATGTACATCCTGAAGCCTACTCATCAACCTTTATCCACCAATACATAATCCAACAAACTACTTTCCTTACGTGCTATATCATACCTTGTATATTTATTTATCCTCTTTTTCATAAAATATGTATTACTTATTACCAAACCTCTTTCTACACATAGCTCAATTAATGGCTCCCCATTTACATTTACCCTGGCACCCCAAATTTACCTACTACTCCATCCACAACATTTTTACCCACTTTAGCATTAAGATCCCCAACCACAATTACTCTCTCACTTGGTTGAAAACTCCCCACACACTCACTCAACATTTCCCAAAATCTCTCTTCTTCTACACTTCTCTCTTCTCCAGGTGCATAAACACTTACTATAACCCACTTTTCACATCCAACCTTTATTTTACTCCACATAATCCTTGAATTTATACATTTATATTCCTTCTTTACCTGCCATAACTGATTATTCAACATTATTGCCACTCCTTCTTTAGCTCTAACTCTATTTAAAACCCCCTGATCTAATCCCATTTATTTCTCCCCACAAACTCTCCTACCCCTTCAGCTTTGTCTCACTTAAAGCCAGGACATCCAGCTTCTTTTCATTCATAACATCTACAATCATCTCTTTCTTATCATTCGCACAACATCCACGCACATTCAAACATCCCACTTTGACAATTTTCTTCTTCTTTTAGTAAGCTATACAGGAAAAGGGGTTACTAGCCCATTGTTCCCGGCATTTTAGTTGACTTTTACAACACGCATGGCTTACGGAGGAAAGATTCTTATTCCACTTCCCCATGGATATGAAAGGGAAAAGCAATAAGAACAAGAACTATTAAGATAAAATCAAAGAAAACTCAGATGAGTGTGTATACAATAAACGTGTACATGTTTGCGTAGTGTGACCTAAGTGTAAGTAGAAGTAGCAAGACGTACCTGAAATCTTGCATGTTTATGAGACAGAAAAAAGACACCAGCAATCCTACCATCATGTAAAACAGTTTCAGGTTTCTGTTTCACAGTCACCTGGCAGGATGGTAGTACCTCCCTGAGTGGTTGCTGTCTACCAACCTACTTCCACTTATAACACACACAATCACAATTTACTGTAAATTTTATTATTATTATTATAATCAAATAGAAGTGCTAAACCACAGGGGTTATACAGAGCTGCAGGTTATTGTAGGATGCAGGGAGAGTGGGTTGTAAGAGGGAGATGGACGATTAGTAGGGTATGGAGTGCAAGATGACGGTGGATAGTACTGTAAATTTTAAATATACATATAGGGACACAGATATTTTAAATATATTTTTAAAGACTTTATTGAAGCTTTCTACATGCTTTTATGTCCTAAAATGTATGAGTCACAAAATTAAAAACTATCAAAAAATAAAAAATATGGTGGACAACATTTCTGCCCGTTTCAGAATACAGTGTGACCCTGGACCCTACAGCCACTATACAAGACACTCAAACTTGGTATGCTCTTATCTGGAAACTTTGTATGAGAGGCAGTAACCAAAGAGCTTTGGCATGATTCTGCCCATGGCAACCTGCTCTGACTACAAGTAGTGATCAAATTGTTTAAATATGTAGCATCACAGATACCGTTTATCTAAACTCACGAAATATGGACATCTTCAGTGTTGAAAGCTGATAATTTGACTGCTGTATTTTGACAGCCACGAAACACTAGAAAATAAGTTACAAATTCCATTGGTACATGAGGGTATAACCAAAATTTCACAATTTACCTTTGGCATTATAGAGCTGAATAACCCTCACTAATTTAGCACAAGTGAATACGTTTTTTTTTTTTTTAATCTGGGAAAGCAAACTTGTAGGGATCATAGAGCACCTGTGAAATAGGAGACTTACAGTTTCAATTCAAGTAATGGAAAAATGTTTAGTGCTTTGCAACTAGAGCCCTTTAATGGCATCAAGGTACTTTCCTTTTAAAATAATCATTGTATTTTTTGCACCAGAACCTTACATTTCATTAACCTGAAGTTTGTATACGGTTATTAAATTCCCCAAAATCAAATTGCTTAAAAGGAAAACCAGTAAAACACATTGGAAATATCTTACCAAGTGATCTGCCCAAATTAAAAGAAATGCACAAATCCCTATCACAATTTCATAAAGAACTAAACATTACATATACGTACTGTATCCATATTGCTTTACCTTACTGATTAGACTTTCAGAGTTCACATTAAGATGTGTTTGCAAGTTTTAGCACTGCAATAAAAACAATATACCAAGATGTAATTCTTAAGTGTGAAGAGGTCCCAAGAAATTTGCAACGAACACAAAATAAGTAATTAATCTATCAGAGCACACAATGCTGTGTTATGTACATTGTTGCCACACCTGCATTTTAATCTTGAATCAACCCTACAAAAACCATATATACACATTCTGACAATAGGTCAGTAAATCTAACCTTTATGGCTGTCAGTGAACAAGAGAAATCCAGACTTAGTAATATCAAACAGGTAGATACATCATAATATCGATAGCATTTTACTATTTAAGTTTGCCAAGTTATACTTTAAATTTCTAATTATGTTTATTTTTTTTCTTTATAAAATCCCATTGTTGAGATTGAAGGAATAGCTTATCATGGAAAAGTTACCAACAATCTATTTAAATAAAATTATTAGACAGAGGGATAAATAATGCAAATAAATTATATTAAGCTTATAATGAGACCCCTCTCAAATTACTATTTTCACATGAGCCTTACTTTGATCTCAAAACTTTTAACATTTACAAAATGATAATTTAGTTAAAATATGGAAAAATCATCTGAAGCATGTTGTCAAAGGCAGAACTGTAAATATTGCTACAAACAGCAAGAAATGCCAGAGCTTTTGGTAGCAAGGGAGCCATCCCTCAAATCCCAACAATACAACCTAAATCTGTATTTCCTTGACACCAACTATAGCATCACCTCGCTGTCCACCTTCTTTGGTAAATAAGCCGTACACATTGTCCACGAGAGATCAGTCAGCTTTAATAGTCATGTAACTTTTAAACAAAATATATTACTATGTATAATGCTGAGGTTTTACATCTTGTTAACCAGAAAAAATAAAAGGACTTTAAAGACTTTCTGAAGTATTTTCCTGGGTAGAAAAATATTGGCAATACTGTACTGTGAAGGGACTACACATACCCTGAGGAAAATGTTAAATTCTAGATTATATACCCACCACCTTAATATACCAGTACACTATTATCGAGTCTTCCTCATGCAAGTATCACCACCACCCCATAGCCACTGTCAGTCACCATGAAACCCAGGCCCCTTGGCAAGTTTTTCCATGTACCGCCTTTGTCCCCATGATGCAGATCACACTCTCCACTATCTGCCTTAAACTGCCAGGATGTTATCTCAGTGATGACCTCTCAAAGGGGCAATGGATACCAAAGATAAGTTAGAAAAACAGTTCTTGAAAATGTACATGTTCTCAAAAACATGGACCACTAGGCCTACCACAGTTCACATTTTTCACCTGACTTGCTATCCATATATATGTTGCTGCTTACCCCCTGCATACAATGTTAAAGAGGATCCCAGTTGATCAAAATACACTGCCACATTTTCCATTGTTCTTTTACCATTTACATGTTGGATACCTTTCAACAACCTACATACAAACATACATATGCACATACATATACATACATACAGATTAACAAGTTGAGAAAGCCTAGGGAATGAATGGATTTAACAATTTTTTAATTGTTAGATGGGAAGGTGGAGGTGGAAAAAATATTTTGAGAAGCTGTTAAATGTTGAAGAAGGGAAGGCAGTGATTTCATGCACTGGCCAAAGAATAGGATTCTTTAGGAGTGAGGAACAGCCAGATGTGAGTGTGGGGAAGTTGGTAAAATGAAAAGGGGCAAAGTAGCTGGGATTGATGGGATCAAGATGGAAATGTTAGAAGCAGATGAGGATATAGTTTTGGAGTGGTTGGTTGGTGCATTTGTTCAATAAATGCATGAAAGGGAGGAGGTACCTAGGGATTGGCAGACAGCTTGCATAGTTCCTTTGTATAAAGGAAAAGGGGACAAAAAGAGTAAAAATTATAGGAAAATAAGTAATAGGTAAAAGTGTATGGTAGTTATTATTGAAAAAAATAAGGGTAAAACAGAGCAGGATCACAGATAAACAAAGCTGTGGGAAGGGTAGGGGATGTACAGTCCAAGTGCTTACAATGAAGCATACAAGTGAACAATATTTAGATAAGGGTAAGGAAAGTTTTTGTTGCATTTATGGATTTAAAAAGTAGGCCTAGACAAGGATGCATGATGTCGCCATGGTGGTTAAATATATTTATAGATGGGGTTGTAAAAGAACTGAATATTAGGGTGTTGGGGAAAGGTGTGGGATTAAAAGTTAAAGAATCTAATACAAAGTGAGAGTTGTCACAGTTGCTTTTTGTTGATGACACTGTACTTTTGGGAGATTCTGAAGAGAAGTTGCAAAGGTTGGTGGACAAATTTGAGAGGATATGTGAAAGAAGGAAATTAAAAGGGAACATAGGAAAGAGCAAGGTGATGAGGGGTAGGTAACAAAATATGTAGGTAATGAAAGATGAGAAGGAGGGTGTATAGAGGAAGTGAACGTGTTCAGATATTTGGGAGTCGACTTGTTGGGAGATGGGTCTATGAAAGTTGAGGTAAACCATAGAATTGAGGGGGAGGGGAAAAAAAAAGTGGGTGGTGCATTGAGGTATCTATGGAGACAAACGTCATCATCCACCGTGGCAAAAAGGGAAATGTGTCATAATGGTACAAACACTTATATGGGTGTGAAGCATGGGTTTTGAAAAGTGCAGCAAGGAGGGGGCTGGTGGTTAGTGTAGATGTGTCTGAGGGCAATGTGTGGTGTGAATATTATGCAGATTATTATTATTATTATAATCAAAAGAAGCGCTAAACCACAGGGGTTATACAGCGCAATATTATGCAGAGAATTTGTAGTTTGGAGATATTAACCTGTTTCTGCACAGTGCATTGATATAAAAATCACTTGTGAGGTCAAAACATACAGAATGAAATAGCTTGAAACCATGCTTGAGACCCACTGATGTGCCCAGGCTGGGAAGAAACGTGGCTTGTAAACCAGGCTGTCCAGCTTATGTGGCATTTGTGGGTAAGTGGAGAAGTGTCACTTGGGAACCTTGCCAGTCTTCTTGTAGTGGGTTCAAATCCTGCTGACTGCGATCTTTCTTTGTATATACCAGTTTGTGTGGTGCATTATATATATATATATATATATATATATATATATATATTATATATTTATTTATTTCAGGCATGTCTTGTTACTTCTACTTACACTTAGGTCACACTACACATTCATGTACAAGCATATATATATATACACACCCCTCTGGGTTTTCTTCTATTTTCTTACTAGTTCTTGTTCTTAGTTCCTCTTATCTCCATGGGGAAGTGGAACAGAATTCTTCCTCCATAAGCCATGCGTGTCGTAAGAGGCGACTAAAATGTTGGGAGCAAGGGGCTAGTAACCCCTTCTCCTGTATATATTACTAAATGTAAAAGGAGAAACTTTCGTTTTTCCTTTTGGGCCACCCCGCTTCGGTGGGAAACGGCCGACGTGTTGAAAGAGGAAAGATATATATATACAGTGGACCCTCGGTTAACGAAAAAACTTCATCCCAGAAGAAGCCTGCTCAAGTGCCATTACCGAACGAATTTACGTCCTTAAGAAATAATGTCACGTAGATTAGTCTATTTCAGACCCCCAAAAATACACTTCCACATGCACTTACAATATTATACTTACATAATTGTACGATTTCCGGGGTATTCGTTAACCGAGGGTCCACTGTATATATATATATAAAACACACACACAGTCTCTCACACACACACACACACACACACTCTCACACACACACACACAGTCTCTCACACACACACACACACACACACAGTCTCACACACACACAGTCTCTCACACACACACACACACACACACAGTCTCACACACACACAGTCTCTCTCACACACACAGTCACACACACAGTCTCACACACACACAGTCTCACACACACACTCTGAATATGTAAGTTTCAAATGTCTTGATTGGTCAGTTATGTACTGTGGTTCACTTGCCAAACAAGTCATCTGTTACCTGCCAAGTTGACCTAAGCACACTTGCATGAACTGAATTAGCACTAATTTCCACACAAATATCATTCCTTATAACTTAGTACACATGAAATACACTTGCAAAGCTCCACTAATAATAGCCATGGATGAATGTTCACTGCATAGCAACAGTTTTATGAAGTTTTTGTATCAATTTATATATCACCAACTACTGAGTGACAGCTTTGTATGTTACTTAAGATCAACATCATTCCTCTGCTGTTAGCATAGTACATATACCACTTTTCACAGAGTGGTAAAGTCATTGAAATTCTAAATAGTAACTGCTTATCAATGATAATGTGCATCATGTATGTATTAACAAGTAATGTCTGTATGCATCCACACACCAACTGATCCAAGCCCATTGTAACACTCAAAGCAAGAGAAAAGCATTTGTCTGATAGAAAGATGGGTATTAAAAGAAGGGTGTCCTGGTGTGAATCCTTTATTTGAACTAATTCTATCACATTAAAACTGAAATAGAATATACTAAAACACCAAATCTTCCTGTTGTGTAAGGCCATATCTGTGGTAGTATTCACTCCAGTTTTTCATTATTAATTAATAATAACTTTTTCATTGTTCAGTAATAATTGGTTGAAACAAGACCTGGGGCAGCACACCTGGACATCCCCTGGTACAGAGTTCAGGTATTTGTGTGCAAGTCTACTGATTAAATAATAATGACACCTACAACTACCTATAATGATGATGATGACAATGATGATGATGATGATGATATGATGATGATGATCTCCAGATCCACAATGGTTAACAATTTCCCAGGTTAAGGGTGATGGGAGTAGGCAGGGAAAGGAAAGAGGAAAGGCAAAGATGGAGAAGTGAGAGAGGGGGGTCGGGAGACAGCTGGGTTATGTTGCTACGACTCGCTGCTGCTCTTGATTTTATTTTACATAGAAAAATAAGCATTTTTCATAAGACTATACAAGGCAGAACATTGTTGCTGGGGAGAGGAAAAGAAGCCACAGAGGCCAGGAGTTAAATAGCTGCACACAAAATCCTAGCCAGCTACACAATATTCAAACACCCAATTTAGAAATACTATACAAAAAAAAAGCAAGATCTACTAGCAACCATGCAGAGTCCCAGTTGCAATACCACCACACAACCAAAAAACTGCAGACAACCACTACACCCTCAATTCATGAGAAATAAGTAAACACTGCAGCCTCAAATAATACTAGTTTCTAAAAGGCTAATGTAGAGGAGACTGTTCAAACCCACCGTAATATTTACAGAGCAGCCTGCAGTTAATTAAGGTGCTCAACTAATCTAAAGTATCTGAAAACAATATTTTGAATAAATCACTAATAGTTGGATGCTAAAGTCTGGAAGTGAAGCAGCACCAACCCTCCTGGCATTTCTGTGGCTATTTGTTGAGGAAGGCAGGGAAGGGAAAGAGATTATTCATATACATATATATATATACATATACATATATATATATATATACATATATATATATATACATATACATATATATACATATATATATATATATATATACATATACATATATATATATTTATATAAATACACACACATACATACATACACTCCAACATATAAAGGGTGTGCCAAAATATCAGTGGGTATCAGCTAATTTTGATGTTATCGCTATCAGTAAAAATTTTGGTTTTTGTCCCATCCCTAAATACATTATTATTATTTATGTGTGTATGTTATATATAGAGACAAAATGCAGCATGGCACCTAATCCAAAAAAGGGTTGGTAGTTGACTGCTGAAATCTTGTCATTAGAAACAGAATGTAAGAAGAGTGCAAGAAGAAAGACTACCTAGCCATGGTGACAACACAGTATAGCAATGTTGGTGAAGGAAGAGGACTATCCCTTAGCTACCTCCCAACCCTAACTGTAAGACCTTGGCTCATAGCACACAAACTTCCTCCTCCAGGATAGGCTTAAACCTATCCATAGTTTCTAACCATGTTGACAGTTATCCAGCAAGCCACGAGGTATGCATAACATGTCAGTGCTAAACCCTTTTTCTAAATGTGGGACTTTTGAAATGTCACACATTACAATAATTCTAAAAAAAATTACTGAAAATAAATACAAAACTTGAATAAATAAAGATGTGTGGAAGAGGAGGCAGCCTGAGCATACAGAACCACAAAGTTTATGTAATTACCTCTGAGTTTACATAGGATATGTATATGTGTGTGTGTGTGTGTGTGTTAGTTACCATTTTGTCCTAGGCACATGTCGATTAGACACTAGGCCTGTTGTATGTATGTGTGTGTGTGTAACGAAACACTTCGAAATGTTTCGGCCCCGCCGGGAATTGAACCTGGGCCCTCCGTGCGTGAAGCGAGAGCTTTAGCCACCATGCCATCGGGGCGTGTTCCATGCCATCAGGGCATGTGTGTGTCTGTGTGTGTGTGTGTGTCTCTGTGTCTATCTCTGTCTGTATCTCTGTTTGTTTGTCTCTATCTGTCTGTCTATCTATGTCTGTCTGTCTGTGAAATTTTTTATGTAATCAGGTAAAAGTACCTATTCATGGGCATTACTGTGCAGTTGTCAACATTGTGTGTGAAGTATGTTTTGTAAGTGGAGTGCATGCACATTTCTAATCATTCACTTGTGTGTATGCTTTCTCTGAGGATCCAATGAATCAATGGCTGGGGAAGTTTGAGAGGACAAGAATAAATACTGAGGTATTCACAAATACAGTCCCCAGTTTTGTTTTGTTGCTCCAGTGAATCTTTGACACCCATCCATGGACTGTTATAAGTGCTATGCAATAATTATCTTGATCCATTTTCCTTGGTATAAACTTTCATTTGGCTAATGTATCAAAGTTTAACAAGAGGTGCTCATATCTACCCCTATGTTCACTGGCACTAATAGCATCAATTCAACAGCGGCACTGTTCATTTTTGCCCATCTTGAGAGGCCCCCCAATGCTGTCCATCACCTGCACTGTCTGTCTAAACCCAATTTTGTACATTGGTACACTCTACCAATGAGTAACATTTTTGACAGTACTAAATGGCAAACTGTAAAGGAACACTATAACAATATTTAGCAGCATTCAATTTCACAACTGCATAACATTTGATATACCGTACCTTCGAATGTTGGCAATGTTTTTTGTGAAGCTGGCATGATGAGGTTTAAGGAACCTTTTTCAAATATTGGTTTCATTCATTCTACATATTGGAGAAATCCAATAACTTTTAAATTAACAAATGTATGATAAAATAAAAAATAATTCTGCATTAACTAATGGATTATGTCAAAATTTGGATTAATTCCAAATTCTTATAATTTGTAAAGAGCCATACAAAGTTCCCAATAGTGCACATGAATGTCAGTATGCTGAGCGAAACAAAATTCAGGCCTTTGCGACAACAGGCAGGGTCTTGGACATGCACATGTAACACTGTTGTGACTTGTGCCAATCCCTGAATTTTAGGATGAGACCATGGCAGGGATCCCAACCTCATGAGATGCAAGGACATACTGGTGAATGAGGAAGAGATGGTGGGACTAACTCAGCAATGGCAGTGGACTGAGGATTGTGATGGAACTTGGATAGGATGGAGATCACACAGCACATGTTGCACCATTCAAAATCCAACCAACCTTGCACAAACTCCTTAAAATGGTAAAATTGGCTAAAATACTTACATATATATAAAAACTCTATGCAAAAAGTTAAATAAAAACAATTAAGGGAGCCACTGATCCCTGGCAGGGTAAGCAATGAGGAAGTGCAAGCCCTGCCCAGGGCAGTGACAGCTGGGGGTGGGCTGACAAATGAATTCTGGATAAGATGGAAGTCAATGCCTGCACAGTTTGAGTGGCAGCCCTCCATGCAAAAAGCAAATGAAAACTACTACACATACTCAATACCATGTGCCATGTCCATCAAAGTGGGACAACTCCCTTCCTTCCAAGTAAAGGAGGGGCAGTTTCAGTCTTGTGTTGTTCTTTCTAAACTACAAAGCTTATTCAGAATTCATTGCAGTAGCCACACTCCATTGCCATGGCTAACTTGAGCTGCAAACTGGAAAGTTTGTGTACAAAATATTGATCATCTCTCCATGATAAAAAGCCTCTTGGAATGTATGTTACACAAGAGTGCACAAGGGTGGGGGGATCAGATGTGTGGGGTAGCGCAGCACTGCTGGTAGGGCGATGACTTGGTCACAACAGCGTTACATACCCCAACAAGCCCATGCAACATCATTGATGCTGCCAGACCTGTAAAGGGTAATGAAGAGGGCAGAGGGTAGAGTGGAGGTCAGACAGGTGGCAGTAGAGTTCACAAACCACCACACTCGCATACAGGTGGCAGTACAGTACACAGGCCACCACACTCCACATTTGAGTGGTAATAAAAGTACGCAAGCCACCTCACTCCACAAATAGGTGGTAGTGCAGAACGCAAGCCACCTCACTCCACATACTATTCGTTCACCTTCACTTTCTTCTGTGCCGGTTCGTCGATGCTGTCTGGAGAGTTGACGGAGACTGAGCTGGCAGAAGCAGCACCAGGTATCTGGCTGGGCACATCTTGAGTGTCCGATTCACTAATGACTTCAGAGATGGATTCACTGGGTGCTTCAGAAGCTGGCTCACTTGGGGCCTCAGATAAGGCCTCACTGGGAGCTTCTGACACAGCCATGGAATCATTTGTGTCTTCGCAGTTTAAGATAACTGAAGCTCTGCTATTCTCTGCATCTGAGGTGCCATTGGTATTTGCTGTAAGATTTTCCTTGTTAGCAAAGGCAGAGTCCATTGAGTCATTGCTCTCTTCTGGCACAGGACCACCCTGAAAACAAAAAGGTTATTTAATTACAGATACTAGCCAATTAGTGATCAAATATTGTATACCTGTCTGCTTCCCCATTTGTATACTTTTACTGAGAAATGCATAGTTTTATGCTCTCACAAACAAAAGCATCAAAAGCACAAGTCACATTACTAAGGCTATATTTTGACTAATGATAAAGAACAAATAAATTAATAAATAAACAAGAGTAAAAATGTGTAATTTACCTCAAATGAAAAAGTACCAGTAATCTTGCCAGGGTGCAAGTTTTTTGTTTCACACCTCTTTGGTAAGATGGTAGTAATTCCCTAGGGCAACAGATGTCCACCAACCATTTTCTTTATCTTTACAAAAAGAGTTCTAAGAAGACCAAAAGCAATCTACAAGTACAGAAGCACTTTCAGAGTTATGAGGAAGAAAATTAGAGAGAATTAACCATGAAGCCCAAACAGCACAGAATTAATGACAAGTTGAATGTCAAGACGTGAGTGCAGAAAAGGATGACCAAATCCATGATTAAAAGAGTAGGAGGAAGCTTGTATCAAAAAGGGATGCTAGGAGTGTGTGAAGGAGGGTTTAGTTGGTAAGGGTTTGAACATCCAATAGGCTTGTGTAAGCCTGTTAATTGATAAAGCCTATGCAGTAGGTTTCTTCAATTCAAAACAGAGATTATATGCAAAGACGATTATATGCAAAGACAGTAGAAGAAGAAATCAATCCCTCAGCCTACGAGGGAATTCAGGAAAAACTGGTTAGCTGGAATTAAAAAGTCCTGCAGATGGGAAGTACAGTGCCTGTGTTCTAATGGACAGGTAATAATGTTGCAGTTCAGTCATTTGAACTGTGACATCAGCACACTTTTGACAAGTGAATGAGTGAATGAATGATGGTGAATGTTTGTCTGTGGGGGTCACCCTACCATGGTGAGAGACTGCTGATAAAGCAAAGGTAAAATATATATAAGCTCACCATGCCTAAACAAAACAAACTAAAATATGAAAGAGTCTGACAAAGTAATAACCAAGAAAATTAAGATATTATTAAAATTGTGAAAAGCTGTTTGAAAGATGTGAAGAAAGGTGGTAACTATGACTGGCTCTAGTAATATTGTGGGATTACAGATTTCTATATCTAGCTAACTCTCCAACTTCCATTTTGTATTATCTATGCATGAGATGTTGAGATAATGTCATGTTTAATGAAGAGAAAGTAATTAGTCTGCCATACTACACCTTCAGACAACACCAAAGCCAGAGTCAACAGGGAAATGGCACACCACCACCTATGTTGATAATGTTACAGGCAGCAGCTGGCAGGAGACTTGCCCGTATATCTTTCCTTATTTTACTAGCCAAATACTGCTTTACCAAGTAAGGTGTGGTAATCTAGAACATGTGAGGTGTTTGAGCAGTGAGCTGGTGTCAGTGAACATTTACAGTATCTCCACTACAACAGAATACTGAACCACTATTCACCAGTTATCATCAATAATTAACATGTTCAACAAATGTAGCTGCTTAAGCTGCATTTCTACATCAGTAAAGACATGGGACTAGAGACAGATCCAGGAATTGCACAGGGAAAGGGAACCATCCTTTTCTGTGCAGAAGTAAGGGAGGGGGGGAGGAATAAGACTGGAAGTTCAATGGTGGAATGCATGTACAGTCAACTGCATCAGGAATTTGTCAATTAACAATAGTGTGACCAGTAGGCTCCCCCATACAATGAGTCAAGTATAATGCATTGAGATTGTCAATTTGTGGAAAATTATTTCAAAATTTTGATACAACATACAATAGGATCTATCAAATTCCTCCTTCCCCCATTAGCCCATTATACAAAGGATTCACTGTATTTCTAATGACATATGGCTTAGGTGGCAAGTCTAAGGGTACTGTACTTACATTTTTTGCTTTCTGAGGTGAGACTGATTTTGAATCTCCATTTTCTGTAGGCTGCTGTGTAGATGATGGACCAGTGGCAGTAGAGCCACCAGGCATATCATCAAGGAGTTCCTTCTTCAACTCTGCAACAACGAAGTGCGCCCAGAGCGCCATCTCAACCTTGTGGGGGTTCCATGTAGTTGAACTTGCTGAGTTAATAAAAATTGGGCAATTAAATAAAAATCTAGAACTAGCTACCAAAAATTAGTACCACCCTAAAAGTTTACCACTATCAAGAGAGGTTAATATTAGTCAACATAACATTAAACAAGTCAAGCAAGGCAAACTTAACTAAAAATAAATCTTTTTCAAAAGTTCTCTCATAGACATATATTTTTTTATGAATAAACATCGTATATATATTTTTTACTTTTCACTAAAATTAACTAAGAAACCAAACTTGTTATAATTAGCATTGTATAATTTAGCTTACACCCACCCAGCCTATCTTTGGTCTAAATAAATTAAGCTAGTATTATTTAGCATCAATGAAATTAATAAATTACATATGCCGGACTTCTGGAAATGGGAAGTACAATGCCTGCACTTTAAAGGAGGGGTTTGGGATATTGGCAGTTTGGAGGGACATCTAAACTGTTGTATCTGAGCGCCTCTGCAAAGACGGTGATTATGTACGAGTGATGGTGAAAGTGTTGAATGATGATGAAAGTTTTTTCTTTCTTTTTGGGTTTATCTTTCTTCCTGGGTCACCCTGCCTCGGGAAACAGCCGACGTGTTAAAAAAAAAACAGTGTGTTTGTGTAACTCTCAAAAATAAATAACAAAAAGAAACAATACCTTGACTGGAACAATACGTACACAAATAACCTGCACATAGGAGACAGGAGCTTTGTGACTTTGTAAATTGTCCAAGTCGGACCGAAACGTCATCGTAAGCTCCTCTCTCCTCTGTGTGGGTTATCTGTGTACTCTCAAAAATACTTTTAAGTAACAAATTGACTACCTTCTTTATTTAATCTATTAGCTGCTACTTTGAGTTGCTCCACAAAATTAAGAAGTTCTTTCGTGGTATAATCGATTCCTTCAATTTCCGGGATTGCCAAAAGACACTCGTCCGCCATGAAGCCGCACAACTCCGGGCTGCCCGCCGTCAGGATTGCTGGAAATAGAGAAGATTAGCAGGCAGTACACATAATGTATTATAACACAACCAATGTAGATGATGAAGACTTCTAGAATAATATAGTTGATGAAGACTTCTAGAATAATTCACAAAATGGCAGAACACTGGAGTGCTAAAATAATATAACAGCTGGAAATATATCACTGAAAATCAGAAGAGCACAGCTCTGCTTCTGTAACTTCAAACCAATTTTTACAAATAGGTAATTGCCTAGTGATTCAATATAACCTATTTGGTGAAAATGCAGTCTAACAACAGTTTATAATATCAGAATGTTATTTGATATGATTATTATTGCTGTTGTTAACTTGCACTGTATAATACTCACTAGCATATACCTCTTATTCATGAAGGACTTTAAAGGCACCAAGCAATACAAAATTATCAAAATGCTAAACCCACAAGAGAATCATTACATGGTGATGTGTAGCTCAGTAGTGGTGTTAGACTCACAACAGAAGGACCCAAGTTCGTTTCTTTAGTCAGGTCAAGATGTATGGGCAATCTCATTACACATGCTGCCCTTGTTCACTTACCAGTAAATAGATATACCTTCAAGTTAGTCAACTGTTGTGGATCACAATCAGGTGGTGGTAATTCATCTAAGAAAGGGCTAGGCTTTGAAATGATCTGGGTCAATATAACACCTCCTAACCTGTGAATTGAACTACAATACGCATGTATAGAAAACTATTACACACCAAACATAAATGACAAAGCAAACATTCTCGTATAAAAAGATAAGATGCATTTACTCGGGGTCTAAGACACTTACTTGAAGCCATTGCAGGACCAACACCTTTTAAATTACATAAGGCTTGGATGGCAGACGGCAAATCTTCTTTCTTCATCAAGGCGCGGAATGCTTTTTTTGTTTCCGTCATACAGAGCCGCGGAGTGTTCATCTGGATCAAATCTTTTAGTCTTGGTGAAAACTTTCCACGCTGAAAGTAGTATCATATATTAATGCTATTCAATAAAGAACAAAACAAAATAAAGCAAACTAGTATATATAATAAATATACAACCAATATTAAATGGTCATAGTTAAAAACTAAAATGCAGATGAAGACAATACTCCCCCTTAAGAGGTAACAGGATGAAAAACACACTGTTCAAAGCACAACAAATTCTCGTTTAAAAAAAATGTACATTTCACTTTGACATCTTTGGTTATTAGAGAGAACCATAACTAAATGATCACTTTCCAGCAAGTTACTGCTAATCCTGGAATGTTTACAATGAGAGCAATCAAACTACAAGACAGAAGAGCAATGTAAAGGACCAATGGTAACTGTGTCAGACCTTACATTAAAGGAACACAAATGTGTTATCACATCTGCTTCAAAACAAAACAAGACATGTCAAGCCAATGATAATATTCTTTAAGAAACTTGTATTCTCTTTACTATAATATTCGTTTACACTAACAGCTCCTTTAAGGCAAAACTGTAGACCTGGAGAATGTTGACATTTAACCGTTTTTATAAACGTGGACAAACAAATTATTGAGGTGTCTTGTAGGATAGTTTTTATGGGTTTATTGGCTGTTTCTTGGTATCAGTTGATAGTATGGAAGACATACTACTGAGCCAGAGATGATTTTGGTTGGTGTCAGGACAGGAAGTAGCTTGAAGCAAGATTAAAAATAGCAGAAATATGTGATTTTTGATGATTTTCCTGAGGAAGGGTAAGACCCCACCCCAATTCTGTTTTATGGATTTTTACTATAGGTATTCTTCAATTGTTGGGAAGCCTTAAATCAATCATTCTTGGTTATATTTTATGAATTAAGAGAAATAGGGTAAAACTTCTGTTCTTTGTGAGATGGATTTAAAATGGACAAGTGTAATATTAGGAGAGACCTGGGAATGTGGTTAGTAAATACTGGATAGGTTGTTTTAGTGGCTGGAATACACATTTATTTTGGACTGGTTTTAAATCAAATTTTATTGAATGTTGTGCAAAATTTACCAAATAACTGACTTCTCTGCAATTTATAGGTTAGTTGTGACAAGTTGCATTAGTGGTTCCTTGTGCTCAATCGATACAACAGAAGTCATACTAGCAAAATTGCTAAGAATTTGGTAGAATTGAACAATGGAATTGCCTTAAAATAGGACTCAAAGTGGGCAAAATCGTCGCTCCATAAATTGCACCCAGACCACCAACTTTGCCCCTGTGTAATTCCACAATTTTTCCATCAAATTTCGTATTTATGGTATAATTACCTTCAGAAAAAATATTCTTTACTATTTCTGAAGAAACATTTTTTTTTAAATGTGAAGAGTGTAAGCACTTTTAATTACAAGGGTCTGGACAGTGAAAGAGTTAAGATCATTAAAATAGATTGAAAATCCAAAAAATACAATTTGATTTAAATCCATGCTCTGTTGAAAAGACTACCCAGAAATGAGTATTGAATGAATTTTTTCCTTCAAAGGGCCACTCTGCTTTAGTGAGTGTGACTTAAATCAAACATGTGAAAATGAGGACTTGAGGAAAGAGGGTAAAGCTTGGGTTATCTAAGGTGGAGAAAACAAGACTTACCGAGAGTTTCCATTTCATACATAAGCAGAGTTCTTCATGGGTGAGGTGCGCATCCTTGCCTCTTGATTTTATCCTCACTGGAAGTTCTGTTTGATACCTGATGAGACAATGTCAAAATTAGTTCAGAATCATAACACTACACAAATGTTAATTTGGATGTTTGAGTTATTGCTAAAAGTCCTCTTTAACCCTTTCGGGGTTTTGGTCGTACTAGTACGGCTTACGCCCTGGGGTTATTGACGTATACTAGTACGCCTAAATTCTAGCGCCCTCAAATCAAGCAGAAACAGGCTGTTAGGCCTAGATGTGATAGAATGGGTCTGTGCGGTCAGTGTGCGCAGTATAAAAAAAATCCTGCACACCACAGTGCATAATGAGGAAAAAAAACTGACCGTGTTTTTGGTTTAAAACAGCGACTTTGCAGTCTATTTTCGTATGGTATTTATGCTTGTATTCTCGTTTTCTTAGTCTCATTTTATAGAATAGATGATATATTACAGAAATAGAGATAATTTTGACTGGTTTCACGATGACAAGTACCTTGAAACTGAGCGCAAAATAGCGAAAATGTTCGATTTTGGCAGATGTTCAAGAGTAAACAAATCACACCATGCGTCCAATACACATCAACTGGAGAGTCTAATATTCTTGCACAAGTGCGCTGATATTATTTATACCATTTTTACAATGATGCAGTTGTATACATAACAGTAAATCTTCTATTTTTTGTGAGAATAAAAATTCAAAATGGAAAGCAAAAGTAATGTAAGAGGGGCCTGGAGACATGACTAATGAACAGAGAAGATGTTATTTTAGTGCCAGGAATGTCTGCCTTGTTTATTATGGACCCTATTTTGAAATTGGCATCGTTTGAAATTTGTGTGAAATTGGCCAAATTGCCATTTTCTGACCACTATTTTGGGTAGTTGAAATTGGTAAATAGGCGGTTTCTTGTACTCAATCGATAGAAGAAATGGAGTTCTAGCGAAATAGCTATAATTTTAGTAGGTTGAAACATTGGAATTTGCCGAAAATAGGGCTCAAAGTGGGCGAAATTGCCGATGCGTAATGTCATGGATACCGCTAACTTCGCGAAAGCATAATTCCGTTAGTTTTTGATCAAATTTCATAATTTTTGTGGCGTTATGATCGGAAAAAGATTATCATTTCATAAGAAAAAAAATTTTTTTTTTTTTAAATTCGTGGACCCTGAGAACGAGTTTCAGAGAGACCCCTTGGACCCCCAAAGGGTTAAGGGTCCCACCTATAATTTATTACTTAATATATGTTTGAAGTTCTAGGGATTATCTTCCTCACAAACTGGTCTCAGAACAGGTCTAATAAGTTGTAAAGGAAATATTACAGCATTAAAAATTAAATATAAAGAAGCACATAGGGAAGTATAGGTATAATTTGTGTATACTGAATGTAAGTAGAAATATGTAAGATTAACCTGTCGTAAATGTTATCTTCTGTGCACTCTGGCAATTCTACCAGTGCAAAACCTTTAACAGTACACCATTTCACACTCATTGGACATAACAGTAGTACATACCTTTGTGCTTGACTGTTGTTTACCAACCCATTAATAATAATAATAATAATAATAATAATATTAATATTATTACATATACTACGTACTATATTAAAACCTTCATGAGGAAGTGGAAAAGAATTCCTCCTCTGTAAGCCATGCGTGTCGTAAGAGGAGACTAAAATGCCGGGAGCAAGGGACTGGTAACCCCTTCTCCTGTATAAATTACCAAATTTAAAAAGAAAAACGAAAGTTTATAAGGTCACCCTGCCTCGGTGGAATACGGCCAATTCGTTGAAAAAAAATAACAACAACAATAATAATGATAATTTAATAATGTGCAGTAAAAATAACATGATGTTCAAATTTCAACTGCTGAGAAGAATGAAAAAAAAGGACGAACATACTGTATACAGAAAGCAGGTAGCCCATCAAAAAAAAAAAAAATAAGAGAAGCAATGCCAATGGAAACAAGTCACTGACGTTTTTGGGCTATCCTAAGTAATTTATGCTAAGTATCATAACTGTACTTACTTATGTGCACCTGTGCCAAAATAAACTTACTGTACTTAACAAATCAAATGGTTCTCTCATTGCTAATACTACAGTGGTACCCGACTTACGATATTTTTTCATTCCAGAATGCTGTTCAAGTGCCATTACCAAACGAATTTATCCCCATAAGGAATGATGTAAAATAGACTAGTCCTTTTAGACCCCCAAAATTACACTTACAAAAGCATTTAAAAAAATAAACTTACATAAAAGGGTGAGTTTGGGGACCATCGTAAGTCGGGGTACCACTGTATTACTCTGTGCTCACACTGCCTTTCAGGACATGAGATAACAAGAGCTGGAAAATGTAGATTATTTACTACCCACTTAGTATCAATAAAACTGATATACTTATTGGTATGCTCACAAGCACTTGGAGTGTTCTCTCTGGAACAAGGAAGAGAGCGAGAGCCAATATGGTATACAGTACTGTACTGTATACATGGAAAATACGTGAGGGACTGGTCCCCAATCTGCATACCTTTGATATACTATCTTTGAAAGGGTTTGAGTTTTTTTTTTTTTTATTATTCCCAGTCCAGCCCTGGGCCAGGCTTCTCTGGTGCTTGCCTGATTAATCAGGCTGTTGCTGCTGGCAGCTTGCTGGCCCACATATCCATCACAACTTAGGTGATCTGGCACTTGGCAGATTCCTAGGTTCTCTACACATATGCTGCTATGTATGATAAATGTATGTAAATGTATTTGTGTATACCTGAATAAACTTACTTACTTACTTACTTACTAGTTAGCTCTTGAAGACTTCTACACTTGTTCTGACACTGACATAACTAACCAAAACAAAAGACTGTCAACATCCATAGCCCAAGACTTCAAACTTGTTACCAGCACGAATCGGAAATATTGCCAAAATGAAGGTTGAAATTTTTAAGCAGAAGCTGAACACTTATCTCCTGCAAATTCCCGATCAACCAGATTGCGATGGCTACGTTGGTCTGCCGGCCACTAGCAAAAACAGCCTGGTTGACCAGGTGGGTAACAAGGAAGCCTAGATAGGCTGCAAAGATATAAGCAACCTTAAAACAGGTCCCAGATATGCAAGTCACACTCTACAAGGACAAAAGAAACTTTGGAACAGGTCACTATTACAATATATTTCAAGTCATATAACTCATGTTAACATGATCCAAAACTTGTACAGCATATAAGAACATAAGAATAGAGGAACACTGCAGCAGGCCTACTGCCCTGCTGCAAAAATCCCTTACTATTACTACATTATCGTGTACAGAAGCCCTAACAACTTCCTTCCAAAGAAGTCTCCCTCTATCACTTTCTAAGTTTCGTTCCAGAATGCTGTTCAAGTGCCATTACCAAATGAATTTATCCCCATAAGGAATAATGTAAAATAGACTAGTCCTTTTAAACCCCCAAAAATACACTTACAAAAGCATTTAAAAAAATAAACTTACATAAAAGGGCGAGTTTGGAGATCATCGTAAACCGGGGTACCACTGTAATTCATATATTCTCAGACATTTAGTTTAGGTTAACTAGTGGGGCTCAGGTCAAATTTGGAGGCAACACCTGAAGCATTCAGTTTCAGAAGATATACAAATCGAACAATTTTGAAAGATTGTTGCTGTGTATCAATCAGTAGATTTAACTGAAAGATTAACAAACTCTGTCTTCAAATAAGATTGAATAGATGATGTGTTGAAAAGGTTTTATGTGGATCACATTATCAGGGGCAAGAAACGTCACTAGTGATAAGAGGAAATCAGATAAAAAGAAAAATCCTGCACATATATCATGAAGTTTAGAACATAATAGTAAAAACATAATTAAAGATCAATCTCCACAAATAATTGTTTTAAACTTGGCTCAAAAAATCATAATAACATGACTGCAACAAAACACATCTACAGTACCATTATTTGCAGTCAAAATATTATGATGTTACAGCATTCACATCTCTGGCACAATATTTATTTGCAATACTATATGTATTATATAGATTAACTATATGATTATGTGATGCAGTGCATATCATGCAGCATCAGTACAACACAGCATCGCGCAATGCCATATTTTGCAAACAATACAACACAGTACCATTTAAGTACAGCACCAGTACAACAGCATTAAGGCATGTGAACCTGTCTTTTTTCCGCAAATCTTAAAAGCTGTCCTATATACGGAACATAAGATTTTGTTTGGATTTTTAACCGCGGTTAGCCACACAGGATAACCCAAGAAAGTAAGTGCATCATCAAGGACTGTGCCTTATTTCCATTGGAACTCTTAAATCTTGTCCCCCAGGATGCAACCCACACTAGTCAACTAACACCCTGGTACCTAATTGCTTGTTAAATGAATGGGGACAACAGGTGTAAAGAAACATGCCCAATGTTTCCACCCTTACCAGGGATCGAACCACAGACACACTGTGTGTGAGGTTAGAGCTTTGCCTACCAGGTCACAGGGCACAATTTGTAAGAAACCATTCAGATGACCTTAGCTTCCCTTACAACTTTAATTTCACATGACTATCCTTTGACTTTTGATTCTTTTTTTTTGACATAATTTACAGTACACTTTGCTAAGTTTGAGGACATTGGTCCATAAACAACTATACGTACTATAATAATACGTAATAAATTTTTATGCAAAAAATGGAATATGCATACATACCACACAAACAAAAAGCTATCTGTGACATCATGTGTGCCTAAATCAACTCAAATATAAACTTATTGCAAATAAAATTCCAAAAATTAAATAGCACTTTACCTGAAGATTCTAAAAGTTCCATATTTGCCAACCACTTCAAAAAGTTTAAAAAAAAAATTAAGATAACCTAAATCAAATGTTGAATATATTCAATGCAACCTTCTTATCCAGATTTCAATATATCATGTAGCTGCAGCACCAATACAGCATCATGCAGCACCAGTGCAGTATCATGCAGCACCAGTGCAGTATCATACAGCACCAGTACATCATGCAGTGCCAGTACAGTATCATGCAGTGCCAGTACAGTATCATGCAGTACCAGTACATCAAGCAGTACCATTACAGCATTTACCAGTACAGCATCATGCAGTACCAGTACAGCATCATGCAGTACCAGTACAGCATCATGTAGTACCATTACAGCATCACGCAGTACCATTACAGCATCACGCAGTACCATTACAGCATCACGCAGTACCACCAGTACAGTATCATGAAGGAACACCAGTACAGCATCACGAAGGAACACCAGTACAGCATCATGAAGGAACACCAGTACAGCATCATGAAGCACCACCAGTACAGCATCATGCAGCAGCACCAGTACAGCATTATGCAGTACCAGCACCTGAGGGAGTTCCGGGGGTCATCGCCCCCAGGACCCAGTCCAATCCAACCTAACCTGACTTTTGGTATCTGCCCAACTTTCTCTTGAAGACAGAGGTCCATTGGTAATCCCCCTGATGTGTGATAGGACACTGTTTTCTCTCAATGTACTCACGGCACCCATATTTTTCATTGGGAGCGGCGGGGAGGTATGTTGCACCATCTGCAGATTCTATTGCTTTCATGGGGAGTGATTTCTGTGTGCAGATTTAGAATCAGTCCCTCTAGGATTTTCCAGGTGTAGATTATGATGTGCCTTTCTTGCCTGTGCTCTAAGGAGTACAGGCCAAGGGACTTCAAATATTCCCAATAATTGAGGTGCTTTATTGAACTCATACGTGCAGTGACGGTTCTCTGAACATTTTCCAGATATACAATTTTGCCTGCCTTGAAAAGGGTTGTCAGTGTACACAGCAGTAGTAGTCCAGCCGAGAGAGAACAAGTGACTTAGTCATTCACATTAGTTTTTCGCTCTACTGTGTGGTTAGAATTTGTTCTTTACTCCATCCTACATTTTAATTCCTCACGTTTTTCATGACGGAGTAGCTGGACTTTGTCCTCATTGTGCTTCATATTGTTTTCTGCGGCCCACTGGAAGACTTAGTTTTTATCCGCTTGAAGATTTACAAGTGTCCTCAATGGATGGCACTGTCATGCAAATTCTAGTATCCTCAGCAAAGAAAGACGGTGCTGTGGTTTACATCTCCGTCTATGTCAGATATGAGGAAGAGGAAAATGATGGGGGTGAGTACTTTACCCTGTGGAATAGAACTTTTCACTGTGGCAGCCTCCGATTTAACTGTTTACTATTACTCTTTGTGCTCTCTTAGATAGAAAGTTTAAGATCCATCGTGCAGTAGCAGCACTAAGACAGCAGCAGTACTATCACAACAGCATCATGCAATACCACCAGTGCAGTATCACAATACCACCAGTACAGTATCATGCAATACTACCAGTACAGCATCATGCAATACTACCAGTACAGCATCATGCAATACCACCAGTACAGCATCATGCAATACCACCAGTACAGCATCATGCAATACCACCAAGTGCAGCATCATGAAGTGGCAGCACCATCAGAGTGAACAGCTTCATGCAGCACCAGTGCAGTGAACATCATGCAACACCCGTAAAATGCACATCATGCAGCACCAGTACAGTATCAAACAGCACAAATACAACACAATCATGTAGCGTGCAGTACAGTACACATCATGCAGCACCAGTAAACACGGCATTGTGCAGCATAACATAGCATCATGTAGCGCGCAGTACAATACACAGCATCATGCAGCACCAGTACAATACACAGCATCATGCAGCACCAGTACAATACACAGCATCATGCAGCACCAGTACAATACACAGCATCATGCAGCACCAGTACAATACACAGCATCATGCAGCACCAGTACAATACACAGCATCATGCAGCACCAGTACAATACACAGCATCATGCAGCACCAGTACAATACACAGCATCATGCAGTACAGCTTATAAAATTCTTCGGTACATATCAAGAAACACAAATAACGATCAGTACAAGTCCGCAGGTTTAACTTTAACTTTATAAATCCTTGGTATGTCTTCATTTAGATTATGCTGCACAGTTCTGGTCTCCATATAAATGACTGGACATACATACACGGAAAATTATTTAGTTGATCCCATGTATCAGCAATCTTTCCTACGACGATAGACTGAAATGTGCAAATGGAAGGCAGGAATAAATGAAGGGGACATAAATAACGTGCTGAAAATATCTAACCATGACAGGGCTCAAAACAATGGGTTCAAATTTGGAAAAATTTAGATTTAGAAAGAATATAGGAGGGCACTAGTTTAACAACAGATCTCTGGATGAGTGGAAGAAAAAAAAGTCCCGAGTCGTGTCACTGAAGCGAGAACTTTTTAATAAATTTAATAATAGGTTAGACAGGTACACAAGTAGATGTGGGTGGGAGTTAGATTTGCTCAGTATAGACCAGAAGGCCTGCTGTAGTGTTGCTCCTTTCTTGTTATTCAAACAGCGTCATGCAACATCAGTAAAACATGGCACCAGCACAGCTCAACATCATGCAACACAGTACACAGCGTCATACAACACCAGTACAAGAGCCTCGTGCAGGACGAATACATTATGCAACACAAGTACAGCACAGCAACATTAAGTCTATTTAGGCACATGTATACATTAAGGACGATTACCATACGTAGTGTAAATTACCTAGGATAACCCCAAAAAGAGTGAAAGTGACACAGCATCTTGCAACACCAATATGGGATCATACTGTACCAGTACCCCATCACTGCATCACACAATACTACTAGCACAATAGTATTGAAAAAACTTCTAGTCCGAGCAAAACGTTGTCTCAAAGGCTTCCATTGCCATAGTCTCTTATCAGTTATTGGTTTTGTAACCTCTTCTCCATTCAGCACCATCAAAGAATCGTGCAGCACCGCCACAGCATCGATTAATGCCGCCACAGCATAGTGCAGCAGCATCACAGCACTGTGAAGCACCATCACAGCACTGCAGAACCATCACATCGTGGAGCGTCGCCACAGAATCGTAGAGCACCATCACAGCATCATGGAACGCCGCCACAGCACCGTGGAATGCCGCCACAGTATCGTGGAACGTCGCCACAGCATCGTGGAACGTCGCCACAGTATCGTGGAACGTCACCACAGTATCGTGGAGTATCGCCATAGAATCGTGGAGGCCATCACAGCATCATGGTGTCGCCACAGCATCGTTGAACGCTGCCACAGCATTATGCAATGCTATTATATGATGCAGTGCATATCATGCAGCATCAGTACAACACAGCATCGCGCAACGCCATATTTTGCAAACAATACAACACAGTACCATTTAAGTACAGCACCAGTACAACAGCATCAGGCAGCACCAGCACAACAGCATTAGGCAGCACCAGTACAGCAGCATCAGGCAGCGCCAGTACAACAGCATCAGGCAGCGCCAGTACAACAGCAGCAACATCAGGCAGCGCCAGTACAACAGCAGCAGCATCAGGCAGCGCCAGTACAACAGCAGCAGCAGCATCAGACAGCGCCAGTACAACAGCAGCAGCATCAGGCAGCGCCAGCCAGCACCAGGCAGCAGACAGCAGCAACATCAGGCAGCGCCAGTACAACAGCAGCAGCATCAGGCAGCGCCAGTACAACAGCAGCAGCAGCATCAGGCAGCGCCAGTACAACAGCAGCAGCATCAGGCAGCGCCAGTACAACAGCAGCAGCATCAGGCAGCGCCAGTACAACAGCAGCAGCATCAGGCAGCGCCAGTACAACAGCAGCAGCATCAGGCAGCGCCAGTACAACAGCAGCAGCATCAGGCAGCGCCAGTACAACAGCAGCAGCATCAGGCAGCGCCAGTACAACAGCAGCAGCATCAGGCAGCGCCAGTACAACAGCAGCAGCATCAGGCAGCGCCAGTACAACAGCAGCAGCATCAGGCAGCGCCAGTACAACAGCAGCAGCATCAGGCAGCGCCAGTACAACAGCAGCAGCATCAGGCAGCGCCAGTACAACAGCAGCAGCATCAGGCAGCGCCAGTACAACAGCAGCAGCATCAGGCAGCGCCAGTACAACAGCAGCAGCATCAGGCAGCGCCAGTACAACAGCAGCAGCATCAGGCAGCGCCAGTACAACAGCAGCAGCATCAGGCAGCGCCAGTACACAGCAGCAGCATCAGGCAGCGCCAGTACAACAGCAGCGCATCAGGCAGCGCCAGTACAACAGCAGCAGCATCAGGCAGCGCCAGTCAAGCAAGCAGCAGCATCAGGCAGCGCCAGTACAACAGCAGCAGCATCAGGCAGCGCCAGTACAACAGAAGCAGCATCAGGCAGCGCCAGTACAACAGCAGCAGCATCAGGCAGCGCCAGTACAACAGCACAGCAGCACCAGGCAGCGACATACAGCAACAGCAGCATCGAGCAGCAGCAACAGGCAGCAAACCAGCATCAGGCAGCACAGCAACACCGATACAAAGCACAGGAGCACCATGACAACAGCATCAGGCAGACGCACGCATATCACAACAGCATCCAGTCACCACAAAACAGCATACAGAAAAGCATCCAGCTAGCACCAGCACAACAGCACGTTACAGTAACAAGGACTCACAGCATACTACACAACAGCATCACAGTACACCACAAAACAGCATACAGAACAGAGGCATCACAACACGCTACACAACAGCAGCATAACAGCACGTTACATAACAAGGAAGCATCACAGTACACTACACAACACAGCAGAGAAACATCACAGCACAACACAATAGCATCACAGCAAACTAAACACAGCAGCACCACAGAACTACACACCTCAGCATCACAGTATACACAATACTGCACAAGAAAACAGCATCACAGTATACACAACACTGCACAACAAAACAGCATCACGGCACACTACATAACACAGCACGTAACACAATATATAAGCACCACTGCACAACAGCAGCAGCATCACAGCACACTACACATACTGCAGCATCACAGCACACTACACATAATGCATCACAGCACACTACACTGCAGCATCACAGCACATTACACACTGCAACATCACAGCACACTCACACACTGCAGCATCACAGCACACTACACATACTGCAGCATCACAGCACACTACACATACTTCAGTATCACAGCACACTACACATACTGCAGCATCACAGCACATTACACACTGCAACATCACAGCACACTCACAACTGCAGCATCACAGCACACTACACATACTGCAGCATCACAGCACCACTACACAGCTTCAGATATCACGACACACTACACATACTGCAGCATCACAGCACACTACACACAGCATCACAGCACACTACACACTGCAGCATCACTGCACACTACACATACTGCAGCATCACAGCACACTACACATACTGCTGCATCACAGCACACTACACATACTGCAGCATCACAGCACACTAAACAGGACAACAGCATTACAGCACAATACACGATACAGTACTACACAACACAGCAGCATCACAGCACTGCACAACACAGCAGCATCACAGCACTCTGCACAACACAGCAGCATCACAGCACTCTGCACAACACAGCATCACAGCACTGCACAACACAGCAGCATCACAGCACTCTACACAACACAGCAGCATCACAGCACTCTACACAACACAGCAGCATCACAGCACTCTACACAACACAGCAACATCACAGCACTACACAACACAGCAGCATCAAAGCACTCTACACAACACAGCACTCTACACAACACAGCAGCATCACAGCACTCTACACAACACAGCAGCATCACAGCACTACACAACACAGCAGCATCACAGCACTCTACACAACACAGCAGCATCACAGCACTCTACACAACAGCATCACAACACTACACAGCAGCATCACAGCACTACACAACACAGCATCACAGCACTACACAGCATCACAGCACTACACAACACAGCACACTAACACAAGACAGCATCATTATCACAGAACAGCACACTAACTACACAAGACAGCATTATCATAGCACAGCACTAACTACACAAGACAGCATCACAGAACAGCACACTAACTACACAAGATAGCATCACAGCACAGCAACTACACAAGACAGCAACATCACAGCACAACACTAACTACACAAGACAGCATCCTCACGGCACAGCACCAACTACACAAGACAGCATCATCACGGCACAGCACCAACTACACAAGACAGCATCCTCACGGCACAGCACCAACTACACAAGACAGCAACATCACAGCACAGCACTAACTACACAAGACAGCATCATCACAGCGCCAACTACACAAGACAGCAACATAATAGCACAGCACTACCTACACAAGACAGCATCACCACAGAACAGCACACTAACTACACAAGACAGCATCATCACAGAACAGCACACTAACTACACAAAACAACATCACAGAACAGCACACTAACTACACAAGACAGCATCATCACAGAACAGCACACTAACTACAAAAGACAGCATCATCACAGCACCAACTACACAAGACAGCATCATCACGGCACCTACACAAAACAGCATCATCACAGCACCTACACAAGACAGCATCATCACAGCACCTACACAAGACAGCATCATCACAGCACCAACTACACAAGACAGCACATCACTAACTACACAAGACAGCATCACGGCACAGCACCAACTACACAAGACAGCATCAGCATCACAGAACAGCACACTAACTACACAAGACAGCATCATCACGGCACAGCACCAACTACACAAGACAGCATCATCACGGGACAGCACCAACTACACAAGACAGCACAGCACTAACTACACAAGACAGCATCACGGCACAGCACCAACTACACAAGACAGCATCACAGAACAGCACACTAACTACACAAGACAGCATCATCACGGCACAGCACCAACTACACAAGACAGCATCATCACGGCACAGCACCAACTACACAAGACAGCATCAGCATCACAGAACAGCACACTAACTACACAAGACAGCATCATCACAGCACCTACACAAGACAGCATCATCACAGCAACTACACAAGACAGCATCACGGCACAGCACCAACTACACAAGACAGCATCAGCATCACAGAACAGCACACTAACTACACAAGACCGCATCATCACAGCACCTACACAAGACAGCATCATCACAGCACCTACACAAGACAGCATCATCACAGCACCTACACAAGACAGCATCACAGCACCAACTACACAAGACAGCACCACTAACTACACAAGACAGCATCACGGCACAGCACCAACTACACAAGACAGCATCAGCATCACAGAACAGCACACTAACTACACAAGACAGCATCGTCACAGCACAGCACACTAACTACACAAGACAGCATCGTCACAGCACAGCACTAACTACACAAGACAGCATCATCACGGCACAGCACCAACTACACAAGACAGCACAGCACTAACTACACAAGACAGCATCGTCACAGCACCACCTACACAAGACAGCATCATCATCACAGCAGCAGCATCATGAGTGAGACTGGGGGGCCGCGTGCCGCGTGCTGGCCTCCCTCACACCCCTACCCCCACGCCCACACTCACGCCCGCGCCTTGCCACGTGCACCCACACACGTGCACTCACACACGTGCTCACCCTCACGCAAACACTCACAATCTTGTCACAAATACTCAGAAATATGTCTAAAGGGTGACGGGGTGCGCGGTGTTGCCACATCTGGAGCAGCGGGCGTGGGCGTGCGGGCGGTCCCACACTCGCACCACCTCCACACCACCACACACGCCCGTACATACCTCCAGCGGGCGGGAAATACAAAAAGTTTGAGGTTTGAGTGTGAGAGAGGGGCAAGAGGCGGCCAGCACACACAAAGTAAGGTTCAATGACACGCTAAAGCTTATTTTCTCTCCCGGCTTACCATTTGTCCAGCTTGAGGAACTCCTCGGGCTTCTTGTTCTTCTGCTCGGCCTTCAGCTTGACCGCCTCCTCGTACAGGTTATACACATATTCGAACTGAGCGGAGGAGGCCTGTGTAAAGAAAGTCCTGGGGTCTTTCATAGCGGCGGCGGCGGCCATGGTGGAGACTCAACAACAGCGGAGCTCACGTCAGGCTGCGGCCACCACACCGCTGCCACCACTCTCCCGCAACACACCTCTCAACACAACCTTATTTACTGCACCTTCCAGCCTCGCCCGCTCTGCCGCAGCTATCCCCGCCGCTTCTAACCTCTACCTACTCCAGGCCCAAATGCTTAGAATTTCCAAATGACTCGATAAGGTGGGAGAAAGTGAGGTTAAGATGCCTTATTTTCTCGCTCAGTGCTGGTAACAATGTATACTGGGGACGCCGAGGATCTGATTGGTCCACACCTCACCCCGGTTCACTTTCCAGCCAGTCAGAACGCGTCCTCTCTCTGGCTCCACCAATAAGAGTCTGACCGTTCTATCATCTGACCAATTGGGTGGTCGGGCCAGGCCAGGCTCAGGCACATCTGTGGTAAATTTTTGCCTGTGCTGCAGGGCGGCTCAACGTGCATGTGATGCTACTGATATATTGCACAATGACACTGCTAACGTTGTATTATGAGCACCATATGAACACAGGTAGCGGGTGGCAGCCTCAGTAACACGGTGAAGCAGCGAGCATGGCGGCCGCTCCACACCCTCACTCGGGAATCACTCACACAGAACAAAGGAAGCCTAAAACTTTATTGGCAAGAGTGGAACATGTGTTTAGAGGGTAATGGATGCGTGTTGGTGGTCAAGCGGCCGCCACGCCACTCCCGCGCCCCCCAGCAAGCAAGGAAAACGTTTCTTCTTGGAGGACAGAGAAGGGGACATGTGTGCCAGTTATAACGTTTGGCAGAGGTGTGGGGGGGACCGGCTGCCGCCTCCGCTCTACACCACACTCCCTACCTCTCACCCTCCCTCCTTCCGTCCTTCCCCGGCTCTCTCCCTCTACCCCTCCTTTACAAGCTCTCAATCTAACTCTCTCCTTCGATGGCCCATCCATCTCTAGCTCTCAGTCCCTCTCCATCCATGCCTAGATCTTAATCAACTCCTCTCCTCCATCCATCCCTAGGACTTTACTTCTCCATTCCTACCTAGCTCTCTCTCCCTCTTCGTCTATTAGCTCTCTCCCTCTTTATCACTACCTAGCTTTCTGTCATCACTACCTACCTGGAGGGTATTCCGGGGGTTAAACTCCCCGCGGCCCGGTCCATGACCAGGCGTCCTGGTGGATCAGGACCTGATCAACCAGGCTGTTACTGCTGGCCGCACGTAGTCCAACGTAGGAACCACAGCCCGGCTGATCCGGTACTGACTTTAACATAAGAACATAAGAAAGAAGGAACACTGCAGCAGGCCTACTGCCCCATGCGAGGCAGGTCCAAGTCTCCCACCGGCTTAAGCCAATGCCCCGACCCAGCCAGGTCAGGTTACATCCACTTAAGGAAGGAGCACGGCATCTGACCTAGTAGCACAAACTAGTCAGGTCCAACTCACACCCATCCGCACCCACTCATATATTAGGTATCTGTCCAGCTCCCTCTTGAAGACAACCAGGGGTGTATTGGTAATTCCCCTTATGCTGGTGGGAGGCTGTTGAACAGTCTTGGGCCCCGGACAATGGGCAACGGAAAACAATATGATGTTCAATGAGGACAAATTCCAACTACTCCGTTATGGAAAACTGGAGGAAATAATAACTAGAACAGAGTATACTACAAACTCTGATCATACAATAGAGCGGAAAAATAATGTGAGGGACCTGGGAGTGGCAATGTCTGAGGATCTCACTTTCAAGGATCACAACAGTGCCACGATCACAACTGCTAAGAAAATGATAGGATGGATAATGAGAACGTTCAAAACAAGAGATGAAAAACCAATGATGATCCTTTTCAAATCACTTGTTCTCTCTAGGCTGGAATACTGCTGTACATTAACATCTCCGTTCAAGCAGGTGAAATTGCAGATCTAGAGAATGTATAGAGAACCTTTACTGCACATATAAGTTCCATCAAACACCTCAACTACTGGGAACGCTTGGAAGCACTTGACTTGTACTCGCTGGAACGCAGGCGAGAGAGATATATCATAATCTACACTTGGAAAATCCTAGAAGGAATGGTCCCGAATCTGCACACAGAAATCACTCCCTACGAAAGTAAAAGACTGGGCAGGTGATGCAAAATACCCCTAATGAAAAGTAGGGGCGCCATTGGTACACTAAGAGAAAACACCATAAGTGTCCGGGGCCCAAGACTGTTCAACAGCCTTCCACCAAGCATAAGGGGAATTACCAATAGGCCCTTGGCTGCCTTCAAGAGGGAGCTGGACAGATACGAATCAGCCGGGCTGTGGTTCGTACGTTGGACTATGTGCCGCCAGCAGTAACAGCCTGGTTGATCAGGCCCTGATCCATCGGGATTCCTGGTCGTGGACCGGGCCGCGGGGGCGTTGACCCCCGGAATACCCTCCAGGTAGACTCCAGGTACTAATGGTGTAACTACTTTTCATTGGGGGTATATTACATAGCCTGCCAAGTCTTTTGCTTTCGTAGGGAGTGATTTCTGTGTGCATATTAGGAACCAGTCCCTAAAAGATCTTCCAGGTGTACATTATGATGTATCTCTTTCGCCTGCGCTCTATCTAGCTCTGTCTTCATCACTACCTAGCTCTTCCCCTCTCCATCATGCCTAGCTCTTCCCCTCTCCATCATACCTAGCTCTTCCCCTCTCCATCATACCTAGCTCTTCCCTTCTCCATCATACCTAGCTCTTTCCCTCTCCATCATACCTAGCTCTTTCCCTCTCCATCATACCTAGCTCTTTCCCTCTCCATCATACCTAGCTCTTCCTCTCCATCATGCCTAGCTTCTTCCTCTCCATCATACCTAGCTCTTTCCTCTCCATCATACCTAGCTCTTTCCTCTCCATCATACTAGCTCTTTCCTCTCCATCATACTCTGCTCTATCTATCTCCTTCCATCATACTAGCTCTTTCCTCTCCATCATACTCTAGCTCTTTGCTCTCTCCATCATACCTAGCTCTTCCTCTCCATCATACCTAGCTCTTTCTCTCCATCATACCTAGCTCTTTCCCTCTCCTCATACCTAGTCTTTCCTCTCCATCATACCTAGCTTTCCCTCTCCATCATACCTAGTTTCTCTCCATCATACCTAGCTCTTCCTCCATATACCTAGCTCTTTCCTCTCATCATACCTAGCTCTTCCTCTCCATCATACCTAGTTTCTCTCCTCATACCTAGCTTTCCATCATACCTAGCTCTTTCCCTCTCCATCATACCTAGCTCTTTCCTCTCCATCATACCTAGCTCTTCCCCTCTCCATCATACCTAGCTCTTTCCCTCTCCATCATACCTAGCTCTTCCTCTCCATCATACCTAGCTCTTTCCCTCTCCATCATACCTAGCTCTTTCCTCTCCATCATACCTAGCTCTTCCCCTCTCCATCATACCTAGTCTTCTATCATATCTAGCTCTTCCATCATACCTAGCTCTTTCCTCTCCATCATACCTAGCTCTTCCCCTCTCCATCATACCTAGCTCTTCCCCTCTCCATCATACCTAGCTCTTCCCCTCTCCATCATACCTAGCTCTTTCCCTCTCCATCATACCTAGCTCTTCCCCTCTCCATCATACCTAGCTCTTTCCCTCTCCATCATACCTAGCTCTTCCTCTCCATCACCTAGCTCTTTCCTCTCCATCATACCTAGCTCTTTTCCTCTCCATCATACTTCCTCTCATCTCTCTTCCTCTCCATCATACCTAGCTCTTCCCTCTCCATCATACCTAGCTCTTCCTCTCCATCATACCTAGCTCTTTCCTCTCTCCATCATACCTAGTCTTCCTCTCCATCATACCTAGCTCTTTCCCTCTCCCTCATACCTAGCTCTTTCCCTCTCCATCATACCTAGCTCTTTCCTCTCTCCATCATACCTAGTCTTCCCTCTCCATCATACCTAGCTCTTTCCCTCTCCCTCATACCTAGTTTCCTCTCATCATACTAGCTCTTCTCTCCATCATACCTAGCTCTTCCCTCTCCATCATACCTAGCTCTTTCCTCTCTCCTCATACCTAGTCTTTCCTCTCCATCATACCTAGCTCTTTCCTCTCCATCATACCTAGCTCTTTCCTCTCCTCATACCTAGTTCTTCTCATACCTAGTCTTCTCTCCATCATACCTAGCTCTTCCTCTCCTCATACCTAGCTCTTTCCTCTCTCCATCATACCTAGCTCTTTCCCTCTCCTCATACCTAGCTCTTTCCTCTCCATCATACCTAGCTCTTTCCTCTCCATCATACCTAGCTCTTCCTCTCCATCATACCTAGTCCTCCTCATACTAGTTTCCTCTCCATCATACCTAGTCTTCTTCTCTTCCTCCTCTCCATCATACCTAGCTCTTCCCTCTCCATCATACCTAGTCTTTCCCTCTCATCATACCTAGCTCTTTCCTCTCCATCATACCTAGCTTTCCTTCTCTCCTCTTTCTCCATCATACCTAGTCTTTTCCTCTCCATCATACCTAGCTCTTTCCTCTCCTCATAGCTTTCTCTCCTCATCCTAGCTCTTCCTCTCCTCATACCTAGCTCTTCCTCTCCTGTCTTCCTATCATACCTAGTCTTTCTCTCCATCATCCTAGCTCTTCCTTCATCATACCTAGCTTTCTCTCCTCTCCATCATACCTAGCTCTTTCCTCTCCATCATACCTAGCTTTCTCCTCTCCATACTAGCTTTCTCCCATCATACCTAGCTCTTTCCTCTCCATCATACCTAGTCTTTCCTCTCCATCATACCTAGCTCTTCCCTCTCCATCATACCTAGTTTCTCTCCATATACTCTCTACCTAGTTTCCTCTCATCATACCTAGTTTCCCTCTCCATCATACCTAGCTTTTCCTCTCCATCATACCTAGCTCTTTCCTCTCCATCATACCTAGCTCTTCCTCTCCATCATACCTAGCTCTTCCTCTCCATCATACCTAGCTCTTCCTCTCCATCATACCTAGCTCTTCCTCTCTCATCCTAGCTCTTCCTTATGCTCTTTCCTCTCTCCATCATACCTAGCTCTTTCCTCTCCATCATACCTAGCTCTTTCCTCTCCTCATACCTAGCTCTTTCCCTCTCCATCATACCTAGCTCTTCCTCTCCATCATACCTAGCTCTTCCCTCTCCATATCTAGCTCTTCCTCTCCATCATACCTAGCTCTTTTCCTCTCCATCATACCTAGCTCTTCCCTCTCCATCATACCTAGCTCTTCCTCTCCCTCATACCTAGCTCTTTCCCTCTCCATCATACCTAGCTCTTCCCCTCTCCATTATACGTAGCTCTTCCCCTCTCCCTCATACCTAGCTCTTTCCCTCTCCATCATACCTAGCTCTTCCCCTCTCCATTATACGTAGCTCTTCCCCTCTCCCTCATACCTAGCTCTTTCCCTCTCCATCATACCTAGCTCTTCCCCTCTCCATCATACCTAGTTCTCCCTCTTAGCTAGCTCCCTCCCTCCGAGGGAGATGCCCTGATACCATAATATGTGCACTCTTGTTATTTCTTCCCGGCCTACGACACTTGTGTGCACTCTTGTTATTTCTTCCGGGCCTACGACACTTAAGTGCACTCTTGTTATTTCTTCCCGGCCTACGACACTTAAGTGCACTCTTGTTATTTCTTCCCGGCCTACGACACTTGTGTGCACTCTTGTTATTTCTTACCGGCCTACGACACTTAAGTGCACTCTTGTTATTTCTTCCCGGCCTACGACACTTAGTGCACTCTTGTTATGTCTTCCCGGTACGACATATGTGCACTCTTGTTATGTCTTCCGGCCTACGACATTATGTGCACTCTTGTTATGTCTTCCCGGCCTACGACATATGTGCACTCTTGTTATTTCTTCCCGGCCTACGACACTTATGTGCACTCTTGTTATTTCTTCCCGGCCTACGACACTTAAGTGCACTCTTGTTATGTCTTCCCGGCCTACGACACTTATGTGCACTCTTGTTATGTCTTCCCGGCCTACGACACTTATGTGCACTCTTGTTATGTCTTCCCGGCCTACGACACTTATGTGCACTCTTGTTATGTCTTCCCGGCCTACGACACTTAAGTGCACTCTTGTTATGTCTTCCCGGCCTACGACACTTAAGTGCACTCTTGTTATGTCTTCCCGGCCTACGACACTTAAGTGCACTCTTGTTATGTCTTCCCGGCCTACGACACTTATGTGCACTCTTGTTATGTCTTCCCGGCCTACGACACTTATGTGCACTCTTGTTATGTCTTCCCGGCCTACGACACTTAAGTGCACTCTTGTTATGTCTTCCCGGCCTACGACACTTATGTGCACAACCAATTCAATACAATTATATAAGAAAACAATCCAAACATCTTTCTCTAAAGTGAAAAGAAAATAACTGCATTTTTTTACCCTTACTAGCCGGGCTGTGGTTAGTCCACTGACTTGCATGTGACCAACAGTAACAGCCTGGTCGATTTTGTCTTGCTTCACCGGGAGACCTGGTCTGGGATCGGGCCGCGGGGGCGTTGACCCCCTGGAAGGATCCTCCAGAGTGTAGCGGACATAATCTAAAGTTATTTCAGTAGTATTAAGTCTAAATTAAGTTTACCAGACATTGGCTTTTCAACCGATTTTACTATTTTTATGTATATATATTTTTTTTAATTTATTTGTATGGGGGTATATAAAGTGTGATAGAATCGTAGGCCTAACGGCTACCATGTTTCTGGTGGTAAGTACATTTATGTTCTAGTGGTCCTTGGTGGATAATGTGAACCATCTATAATAATTTTATGTGAATAATGACTTATGTTGTTCCTGGTGGGGTGTTGTTGCACAACCACTGACTTGCAATACCACTGACTTGCAATGCCACTGACTTGCTAGGGTATTTACAATACCGGCTAACATACTATACCACTAATCAAGAATACACTACAAAACAAATAAACCATCATGTAAGTCATAGGTGCACTCCAAGATCAGGTTTAGAGAAAGACAGGTCAAAGGTGAGGTCAGTTATTAATAACTAGGGAGCGAGGCCAAGGTGACAACAAGGTGTTTAGTGTATCAGTGAGGGTTAATATGGGCAATGGTGTGATCTGTGAGGTGAGGTGGACTGTGGCTGCTTCTAAACCTCGCTCGGTGCTCTAGTTACGGTGGTTTAACCTGTGCTCTCCCCAGTCTTAACCTGTGCTCTCCCCAGTCCAAGATTTTACAAGGTATGATAGTATATACTACGTAACAGTTGTACTCCCTCTCAGTCCCTGAAGAGACAATGGAAGATACGATGGACTACCCTTTCACCCTTTCGTTGTTGGTGTTACCCCTCCTGTAGTGTTGCTGAAGGCTTCTACGTGAAGGTCTGGTCTCCCTGAGAGTACCTCAACTGCTACATGGTAACCAGTGGGTGGTAGTCAAAAGAATACAGAGCCACATAATGGATACAAGGACTGCCCCGCAAACTTCTGACAGCTAAACAAGTTAGTGGTAATGAACTATTTACATGTTTATATCATTGTAACTTGTTAGCCGTCAGAACTTTGCGGTCCAGTCCCTGGACCCATTATGTGCCTCAGTAATTCTTTTGACTACCGCCCACACCATGGGTATGGGGTGTATAATAAAGTTATTAAACTAAATCAGTGCACTCCTACTCTGTTATCACTTGGCTTTTCGGGAAAGATAAGGCAGTGACAGTGTCTCCTGTGAGGAAGACCAGTCATTAGAACGTTCCTGGGGTAAACATTCACATCAGAACGTTCCTGGAGTAAACATTCACATCAGAACGTTCCTGGGGTAAACATTCACACCAGAACGTTCCTGGGGTAAACATTCACACCAGAACGTTCCTGGGGTAAACATTCACATCAGAACGTTCCTGGGGTAAACATTCACATCAGAACGTTCCTGGGGTAAACATTCACATCAGAACGTTCCTGGGGTAAACATTCACATCAGAACGTTCCTGGGGTAAACATTCACACCAGAACGTTCCTGGGGTAAACATTCACATCAGAACGTTCCTGGGGTAAACATTCACATCAGAACGTTCCTGGGGTAAACATTCACACCAGAACGTTCCTGGGGTAAACATTCACACCATAACGTTCCTGGGGTAAACATTCACATCAGAACGTTCCTGGGGTAAACATTCACACCAGAATGTTCCTGGGGTAAACATTCACATCAGAACGTTCCTGGGGTAAACATTCACATCAGAACGTTCCTGGGGTAAACATTCACACCAGTACGTTCCTGGGGTAAACATTCACATCAGAACGTTCCTGGGGTAAACATTCACATCAGAACGTTCCTGGGGCAAACATTCACACCAGAACATTCCTGGGGTAAACATTCACATCAGAACGTTCCTGGGGTAAACATTCACATCAGAACGTTGCGAGTGTAACGTCACTTGATTCAGATAAGAGGCTAAAAATATATTACATTCTCGCTAAAATGTCATTTCAATGTCTAGTTATATCTGCTCTCTCTCTCTCTCTCTCTCTCTCTCTCTCTCTCTCTCTCTCTCTCTCTCTCTCTCTCTCTCTCTCTCTCTCTCTCTCTCTCTCTCTACATAAAGTATTAGCTTCATTGATGCCTACGTAGCAGTTTGCTTTTTTTTATTTTCGGCTTTATTAAAAAAAACAGCTTTCAGATATTCTTTCTAAATCTAAATTTATGCAATTTGAATGCATCATTACGAGTTCTGTATCGATTATTGCTCCAGTATTGGTGTTCTGATCCTAGTGGAGGGATCTAGATAAAAAGATTTAAGAGCTACGAAACCTGCTTCCCTCCATTTCTCACTTGCTCTCAATACACGAGTTTACAGAGTCATTTAAATACATTTATATATTTTTTATGAAGGCTAGAAGATTAATGGATAGGTTTAGCTAAGGACAAGCTTCTGGGATGACTGTGGTGTCTAATATGACAGAAGATAATGTTGTTAGTGCCTTGAAATGTACTAAGTAGAAAGCAGCTGGGTTCACCAATGTATTGGAGAGAGTTAATCTAGGATAACCTCTTCACAAAATGCCAAGGAATCTGGCTTATTTTCACTGGACTCCATACGTGCTCTTGTGGATACATTAACGCTTGGGTGTCTATTTACTGCCTGATAAATAAATGTAGTTAGGAGACTTCCTTATGACTAACCTTGCCTAGAATTGAACCTAGTCTTATAGGTGTTGAGCCTAACACATTCCCACTAAGCTACTAGGTGATAGAAGTAGTAATAGCAACAACAGCAGTAATTCTTGTAGCAGTAGTACAGAAATCAATCTATGAAAATCTTTACCGTATTAACTACAGAAATACATAAAAATAGACACACATCAGTCATCATATATACACTCGTACATATACAAATGATGCACAAAATGTTGTCAACATGTGTAGACCACCATAATTTAAATGATAAACAAAATTAAGCTCCTGCGAGGCTTACTCGTTGACAGCCATAACATTAACACCACAACTAACATTGGTAACCATAACATTAACACCACAACTAACATTGGTAACCATAACATTAACACCACAACTAACATTGGTAACCATAACATTAACACCACAACTAACATTGGTAACCATAACATTAACACCACAACTAACATTGGTAGCCATAACATTAACACCACAACTAACATTGGTAGCCATAACATTAACACCACAACTAACATTGGTAGCCATAACATTAACACCACAACTAACATTGGTAACCATAACATTAACACCACAACTAACATTGGTAGCCATAACATTAACACCACAACTAACATTGGTAGCCATAACATTAACACCACAACTAACATTGGTAACCATAACATTAACACCACAACTAACATTGGTAACCATAACATTAACACCACAACTAACATTGGTAGCCATAACATTAACACCACAACTAACATTGGTAGCCATAACATTAACACCACAACTAACATTGGTAGCCATAACATTAACACCACAACTAACCTAACATAACCTAGGTAGCAATAACACAACTAACCTAGCCTAACCTAGGTAGCAATAACATTAACACCACAACTAACATTGGTAGCCATAACATTAACACCACAACTAACATTGGTAGCCATAACATTAACACCACAACTAACATTGGTAGCCATAACATTAACACCACAACTAACCTAACATAACCTAGGTAGCAATAACACAACTAACCTAGCCTAACCTAGGTAGCCATAACATTAACACCACAACTAACCTAGCCTAACATTGGTAGCCATAACATTAACACCACAACTAACCTAGCCTAACATTAGTAGCCATAACATTAACACCACAACTAACCTAGCCTAACATTGGTAGCCATAACATTAACACCACAACTAACCTAGCCTAACATTGGTAGCCATAACATTAACACCACAACTAACCTTGGTAACCATAACATTAACACCACAACTAACATTGGTAGCCATAACATTAACACCACAACTAACATTGGTAGCCATAACATTAACACCACAACTAACATTGGTAGCCATAACATTAACACCACAACTAACATTGGTAACCATAACATTAACACCACAACTAACATTGGTAACCATAACATTAACACCACAACTAACATTGGTAGCCATAACATTAACACCACAACTAACATTGGTAGCCATAACATTAACACCACAACTAACATTGGTAGCTATAACATTAACACCACAACTAACCTAACATAACCTAGGTAGCAATAACACAACTAACCTAGCCTAACCTAGGTAGCAATAACATTAACACCACAACTAACATTGGTAGCCATAACATTAACACCACAACTAACATTGGTAGCCATAACATTAACACCACAACTAACATTGGTAGCCATAACATTAACACCACAACTAACCTAACATAACCTAGGTAGCAATAACACAACTAGCCTAACCTAGGTAGCAATAACATTAACACCACAACTAACCTAGCCTAACATTGGTAGCCATAATATTAACACCACAACTAACCTAGCCTAACATTGGTAGCCATAACATTAACACCACAACTAACCTAGCCTAACATTGGTAGCCATAACATTAACACCACAACTAACCTAGCCTAACATTGGTAGCCATAACATTAACACCACAACTAACCTAGCCTAACATTGGTAGCCATAACATTAACACAACTAACCTAGCCTAACATTGGTAGCCATAACATTAACACAACATTATCTATCATTATCACAATAATATTTTTAAATACTAGGCTGACAGTCCTGCAAAAAAATCCCAATATACTGTAAAAATAGGTAAATTTAGTTGTACATTATTATTATTATTATAAAAATGAGGTAAACCCGCGTGGGTCATATAGCTAGTGAAATATCACTGTTAACTGCTATGTTCTGAAGAGTTTTAGTTTTTTATTTATTTAATAGAGGAGCTCTAAATCCGTAAGGGGTCATGCAGTGCCTTGGAGAAGGGGAAGCAGGGGAAGGTCACTTGATGCTAGTGACCTTCACTAGCATCAAGTGACCTTCACTAGCATCAAGTGACCTTCACTAGCATCAAGTGACCTTCACTAGCATCAAGTGACCTTCACTTGTAACGTTTTGTTGGTAGCAAAGAAAGTAATTGTAGCAGTAGTAACAACAGTAGCAGTAACAAGAACAGCAACAGCAGTAACAGAGGTACCAACAGTAACAACAGCGTCAACAGTAACACTAATACAACAGCAGTAATAGTAACAACAGCAGAAGCAGTAACAATAACAGCAGCAGTAACAGCAATAGCAGTAGTAACGACAAAACAGTAACAGCATCAACAGAGAAACAACAGCACATCAGCAGTAACAGAAACATCAACAGTAAGAACAGAACAACATCAGCTGTCATAAATGCGTCATCAGTTAATCAACATTGACTAAATAGTAAAGTTCCGCGTCATCCCGTCAGACACACACACACGTCACCACATCTTTAAGATACTATGTGCCATCTGGCTCAGTAAACGTACCCAAGAAGCGCGGAAAACGCGCCGAGGGGATATCCCCAGCCAGGTATTGCATAAGACGTAGCCAAGAACGTCAAGAAGTGCTACAAGACGCCAGAAAACGTACCCTTCTCTCACGTGCTCACTACCATTGTGAACCAATTAAATGTCTGCCTGTCTTACTTCCATTCACCTCCGCTTATTACTCCTCCTCGGGCTATCCTTCCCACGTTATATTTAAGTCTAGCAGTTTGATGGGGTTGTGTAGATGGTGCGTGGGTGAGAGATGCTAAGAGAGCAAGAAAAAAGGTAGAAGCAGATGAGAGAGAATGGAGATAAAGATACATTAACCGGACTCCACACAACGGCCTTGTGCCCGTGTCCGAAGATGCGAAAAAATACTTCACTTGGGGGGGAGGAAGGTTTTTCCCCAACAATGTTTACTATGAATCTGTAATCAATAGCTCCTAGTTTATCTCTCCTTAGGCATATCCATAATGATGTTCGTGGTGAGATGAGGATATTAGTTGATGAACTATGTGGAGAGAGAGGAGATAAGAGAGAAACATGAGAGTAGCGGAGGAAGGTAGAGTTAGGAAGGCGTGGTGATGATTACATCTCAATGTTCCGAGCTTCGCACGGTTTGTTTTCGTTTCACCTTCATTCTATATTTTGATCACCGTTGCCGCCTCTCTCCTCCTAGTTTTTATTTCACTTATTCCACCTGATAGAGGATATAAGTAGGGTAAGAATAGGCCTAAGCCACGCTAGAAGGTATGTATATCCCTGGAGGTTCTTCAGAGAGAGGAGAGGGGGTGTGGAGGGGGAGGAGCAGCAATATGGTGTGAGGTTGCAACTTGTTGTGGGAGGTAAGATGGAGGGGTGTCGTGGCCAGCATGCAGCAGTCAAGTGTCACCTCCCCTTGCAACAACACCCCCACTGCTCTCTCTCTCTCTCTCTCCCCTCTGGTGCGTGTGTGTGCGTGTTGTGTGTGTGTTTCTCTTGATCTCTTCATATATGAGATGTTGACATGCTGTGACCCTCGTGACAGCTGTGACCTACATGACAGCTGTGACCCACGTGACAACTGTAACCCACTTAACAACTGTGACCCATATGACAACTGTGACCCACGTGACAACCGTGACCCGCGTGACAGCTGTGACCCGCGTGACGACTGTGACCCACGTAACGACTGTGACCCACGTGACAACCGTGACCCACGTGACGACTGTGACCCACGTGACGACTGTGACCCACGTGACAACCGTGACCCACGTGACAACCGTGACCCACGTGACAACCGTGACCCACGTGACAACCGTGACCCACGTGACAACCGTGACCCACGTGACAACTGTGACCCACGTGACAACCGTGACCCACGTGACAACCGTGACCCACGTGACAACCGTGACCCACGGCAACATCTATGTTGCCTGATATTAATACCTCATACATTATAAACTACATTGTCAGCATTAGGCTTTGAAGAAATGAGATGAAATTGGTAAAAGTTCCTAGAAGGTTTAGAGTTTGCCCCTAGGGCGTAAAAAAGTAGGAACTTTAAACCTAAATCATGTAGATACGAGAGCGAGAGAGAGAGAGAGAGAGCAGGCAGGCAGGCTTGACCTCTCCTCCTTAACACATCGAGCGAGCCTTCAAATATAGTATTCTTAATAGTATTACAAACAACCTATTTTCTCTTACGAACATACATCAATTATTATTACTGTTATTATTAGTAGTAGTACATAGTATTATTTGCATTAGTATTAGAATATATCCGAAAGGATGCAATCTACGGAAGCCTCGTAGCAACCAGGTACTATTTATTTACTGTTGGGTGAACTGGGGCAGCAGGTGTAAGACTTGCACATACGCCTCGTTCCGCCCAGGATTGAACTAGGGACCTTTGGGTTTACCTGGAGTCGCTTTCGGAAGTCACCCTCCCCTGGTTGCTGGCTTTATCGATCAAACTGTTAGTTGCCGCCGTCCGCACTCCAACATATGCACCACAGCCCGGCTGATCAGGAATTGTTTTTGAGGAATCTATCGAGTTTCCTCTTGAAGACAGATGAAGGTTTGTTGATAATCCCCCCTCCCCCTTATGCACGAAGAGAGGGATTTAAAGGGTTAACACTGAGTTCTCTGTGTGCTCATCGGTCCCCTGTGTTTCACTGGAGGTATCCTTCACCGTCTGCCTCTTGCGTCCATTAGTAGTAATTTCGGTGTGCAGGTTTGAGATGATTCCCTCCAGTATCTTCCAGGTGAAGATTATGATGCATCTTTTTTAGGCAAATGCTCTGACTCACAAACCAGAATTAATAATTGCAGTAATTACTCCTTAGTCAAACACTAGACTGCAACCACTTAAATAATAATCCCTTATGCTCAAACTAAATCATTGTATCAATGCTTCATTAATCACGGGTCATTACCCTATAAATCACCCAAAATAAGCAATCAATGATTAATAATCGTTCATCAGCGATAAATATTGTATCAATCATTGATCCATTAATCAATCACCAATCACTAATCCATCAATGAGTACGTCTCTCAAACACCCACAATCAATTTCTCATGAGTAAGCTCTTTTAAGCTTTAAAAACAATCCTATAACACTGTTTATATACATAGATCACTAAGTGGGAGGGCCACTCCTGGGACGGGAGGGCCACTCCTGGGACGGGAGGGCCACTCCTGGGACGGGAGGGCCACTCCTGGGACGGGAGGGCCACTCCTGGGACGGGAGGGCCACTCCTGGGACGGGAGGGCCACTCCTGGGACGGGAGGGCCACTCCTGGGACGGGAGGGCCACTCCTGGGACGGGAGGGCCACTCCTGGGACGGGAGGGCCACTCCTGGGACGGGAGGGCCACTCTTGGGATGGAAGGGCAGCACAAGGGAGAGTAAATCAAAGGAAAGTAACTCATAGGAAGGACATTTGACGAGCTGCCACAGATATGCTCACATTAGACTTTATTTGGGTTATTAACCCGAAGGAGAGAGTGACTATAAGGCTGACCATATATTTTGCATCTGGTTTGAGCATCATGTGTGTGTCTGCCAAACTGCCAGAAGTACTTGTAACCAAGCCTAAGTCTGGCCACTATATCATCAGTGTTCACATTGCAAGATCCTCCGTGAATGTGATAGATCTACTCAGGCTAATAACTCCATTCCTACTTCTCTCCTAACATTATTCCTAATGCTAGACACAGACATACCAGTTAGAATCTACATTTTCCTTCAGGGTACTTTGTTTACCTAACTTATTAACTTTATCATGAAGGAGTAATTCAGTGTATGGTGGAATTAATTAAAGTTTTACATTAATTTCTCTCGAATTATTTTATCTATAACCAGCTTCTCCAATGAGCATGTTAGTAATTATGTGCATCAAGAGCCTTCAATGATGACACAGGACTAGTAATTATGTGCATCAGGAGCCTTCAATGATGACACAGGACTAGTAATTATGTGCATCAGGAGCCTTCAATGATGACACAGGACTAGTAATTATGTGCATCAGGAGCCTTCAATGATGACACAGGACTAGTAATTATGTGCATCAGGAGCCTTCAATGATGACACAGGACTAGTAATTATGTGCATCAGGAGCCTTCAATGATGACACAGGACTAGTAATTATGTGCATCAGGAGCCTTCAATGATGACACAGGACTAGTAATTATGTGCATCAGGAGCCTTCAATGATGACACAGGACTAGTAATAATAGTAATTATGTGCATCAGGAGCCTTCAATGATGACACAGGACTAGTAATTATGTGCATCAGGAGCCTTCAATGATGACACAGGACTAGTAATTATGTGCATCAGGAGCCTTCAATGATGACATAGGACTAGTAATAATAGTAATTATGTGCATCAGGAGCCTTCAATGATGACACAGGACTAGTAATTATGTGCATCAGGAGCCTTCAATGATGACACAGGACTAGTAATTATGTGCATCAGGAGCCTTCAATGATGACACAGGACTAGTAATTATGTGCATCAGGAGCCTTCAATGATGACACAGGACTAGTAATTATGTGCATCAGGAGCCTTCAATGATGACACAGGACTAGTAATTATGTGCATCAGGAGCCTTCAATGATGACACAGGACTAGTAATTATGTGCATCAGGAGCCTTCAATGATGACACAGGACTAGTAATTATGTGCATCAGGAGCCTTCAATGATGACACAGGACTAGTAATTATGTGCATCAAGAGCCTTCAATGATGACACAGGACTAGTAATTATGTGCATCAGGAGCCTTCAATGATGACACAGGACTAGTAATTATGTGCATCAGGAGCCTTCAATGATGACACAGGACTAGTAATTATGTGCATCAAGAGCCTTCAATGATGACACAGGACTAGTAATTATGTGCATCAGGAGCCTTCAATGATGACACAGGACTAGTAATTATGTGCATCAGGAGCCTTCAATGATGACATAGGACTAGTAATAATAGTAATTATGTGCATCAGGAGCCTTCAATGATGACACAGGACTAGTAATTATGTGCATCAGGAGCCTTCAATGATGACACAGGACTAGTAATTATGTGCATCAGGAGCCTTCAATGATGACATAGGACTAGTAATAATAGTAATTATGTGCATCAGGAGCCTTCAATGATGACACAGGACTAGTAATTATGTGCATCAGGAGCCTTCAATGATGACACAGGACTAGTAATTATGTGCATCAGGAGCCTTCAATGATGACATAGGACTAGTAATAATAGTAATTATGTGCATCAGGAGCCTTCAATGATGACACAGGACTAGTAATTATGTGCATCAGGAGCCTTCAATGATGACACAGGACTAGTAATTATGTGCATCAGGAGCCTTCAATGATGACACAGGACTAGTAATTATGTGCATCAGGAGCCTTCAATGATGACACAGGACTAGTAATTATGTGCATCAGGAGCCTTCAATGATGACACAGGACTAGTAATTATGTGCATCAGAGCCTTCAATGATGACACAGGACTAGTAATTATGTGCATCAGGAGCCTTCAATGATGACACAGGACTAGTAATTATGTGCATCAGGAGCCTTCAATGATGACACAGGACTAGTAATTATGTGCATCAGGAGCCTTCAATGATGACACAGGACTAGTAATTATGTGCATCAGGAGCCTTCAATGATGACACAGGACTAGTAATTATGTGCATCAGGAGCCTTCAATGATGACATAGGACTAGTAATAATAGTAATTATGTGCATCAAGAGCCTTCACTGATGACACAGGACTAGTAATAATCAGCGTTAAGCTCACTGTAATAAGTAAACTTAAGTGACATTAGGATAGAGACATTTAAGTTTGCAGTGTAAACGCCCAGTTGTTATTTTTTAAGTCAAACTTAACATAGTTGTCGTTCTATCTAAAAAAAACCAAGCGTAACTATTTCCATTATGATCCTTCGGCGTTTCATTGGATGTGGCAACACTGCTGCAGCTATCAAGATATTAATATTGTTTCTGTGTTAACACTCACATTATGTACAGTTATTCCTTACTGTTTGTCCTTTTGCTGTCATTAGTAAATATTCCTTGTATACTTTCATCATTTTGTACATTTATGTGATTATCGTATCTCCTCTGTGTATTAACCTAGATGTGAGTCTCGGCTCTTGGCTGCGTCTCTTACTCTCATCAGCTACACTATTAGACCTACTCATAAAGCTATGTATGGAATCCTTTCTTATTCTGGTCGTTCCACTTCGTAACCACCCACAGAAGAAGACACACTTCCTGATTTCCGCATGATTCATCTGTATTTAACTTCCATCAATATACACTTGTCCTCGATGCCCTCGTTTAAAATAGCCTATCTGCTCTATCGACCCCTCTGAGTATCGTCTTGTATATTGTAATAATTTCTCTCTTGGGTTTCTCTTCCAGTATTTTTTAAGGTGTAGTTCCATGAAGCCTTTCCTCATAGCGAAAAACTGGGTTTTTTCCAGTTTCTAGATATGCTTAGTGCAATTAGGGATCCAGGTTTGTGCTGTGTACTCTGTTAGATCTGGCATACTTAGAAAGTTTTGTTATATTAACAATATTCACTACTGACAAGTAGTGTACATGACTTTGTTTTCATTAGCCTTACATTGTCCGATAACAGAGATAAAACGCTATCTGGACAGGCAGGTCACTAATGTATAACGTAGTGGTCCTAGAATGAAGTCTTGTGGTACACCACTACCCTGGACCTACTCTACCCTGGACCTACTCTACCCTGGACCTACTCTACCCTGGACCTACTCTACCCTGGACCTACTCTACCCTGGACCTACTCTACCCTGGACCTACTCTACCCTGGACCTACTGCCGCACCATCACTCTTCCATTCCACTGATATATTCCGTAATTCATCAAATATAATCATAATAATCCTAGTGTTCCACTACGCTTCTTAACTTCGTTAAGTTAGAGAGTATGTACGTCAGTATGTGTGTAATTATCTGTGTGTTATTAGATATTTATAGCTACAACAGCAGAGCAATGTTCATGTCCCGTCTTCAGTAATTTTATCATTTTTTTTTTCAGTTTCAGTCAATTGTAGTAATGTGTGTGTGTGTGTGTGTGTGTACTCACCTAATTGTGGTTGCAGGGGTCGAGACTCAGCTCCTGGCCCCGCCTCTTCGCTGTCTGCTACTGGGTCTCTGCTCTCCCTGCTCCATGAGCTTTATCATACCTTGTCTTAAAACTATGTATGGTTCCTGCCTCCACTATATCTTTCTCTAGTCCATTCCACTTCCTGACTACTCTGTTCCTGAAGAAATGTTTCCTGACATCCCTTTGACTCATCTGAGTCTTCAGCTTCCAGTTGTGTCCCCTTGTTTCTGTGTTCCCTCTCTGAAACAACCTGTCACTATCTACCTTGTCAATTCCCCGCAGTATTTTGTATGTCGTTATCATGTCTCCTCTGACCCTTCTTTCCTCCAGTGTTGTTAGTCCTATTTCCCTCAACCTTTCTTCATAAGACAGACCCCTGAGTTGTGGAACTAACCTTGTCGCAAACCTTTGCACTTTCTCTAGTTTCCTTACGTGCTTGACCAGGTGTGGGTTCCAGACTGGTGCTGCATATTCTAGTATGGGCCTGACGTACACAGTATACAGTGTCTTGAACGATTTCTTGTTAAGGTAACGGAACGCTAATCTAAGGTTTGCCAGAAGCCCATATGCTGCCGCAGTTATCTGGTTGATGTGTGCCTCCGGAGACGTACTAGGCGTGTGTGTGTGTGTGTGTTTGTACTCCCCTAATTGTGGTTGCAGGGGTCGATTTACAGCTCCTGGCCCCACCTCTTCGCTGGTCGCTACTAGGTCCACTCTCTCCCTGTTCCAAGAGCCTTATCGTACCTCTTTTTAAAGCCATGTATGGATCCTGCCTCCACTATCTCACTCCCCAGATTGTTCCACTTCCTAATAACCCTATGGCTGAAGAAATACTTCCTAACATCCCTATGTTTGTGTGTGTACCTACCTAGTTGCACTTGTTGATCCTGAGAGAGAGAGAGAGAGAGAGAGAGAGAGAGAGAGAGAGAGAGATCATCTATATCCCGTCTTGAGTGTTGAGAGAGTGATACAGTAGGTTAGAGCCAGGAGTGTATGTAGCACACTGCTCTCGTGCGTGCGTGTGCGCGCGCGCGTGCATTGCCCCGCTCAGCTGACAATGGGAGACTTGCCCAGCTGGGACGGGCGTAGATTATGGTAGACCCATGGGAGGGAGGGAGGGAAGAACTGGAAGAGGGAGGGAGAAATGGAAGGGGAAGCACAGAGAAAGGAATATAGGAAGGGAGGGAATATATGAAGTAAGAAGCGGAGAGAGAGAGAGAGAGGACTCTAATGGAAATACAAAGGCACCCCTACAAATACAAGGGCACTCCTACAAATACAAGGGCACACCTACAAATACAAGGGCACCCCTACAAATACAAGGGCACCCGTACAAATACAAGGGCACCCCTACAAATACAAGGGCACCCCTACAAATACAAGGGCACCCCTACAAATACAAGGTCACCCCTACAAATACAAGGACACCCCTACAAATACAAGGGCACCCCTACAAATACAAGGGCACCCGTACAAATACAAGGGCGCCACTACAAGGGCAACCCTACACATACAAGGGCACCCTTACAAATACAAGGGCACCACTACAAATACAAGGGCACCCGTACAAGTACAAGGGCGCCACTACAAGGGCACCACTACAAATACAAGGGCACCCCTACAAATACAAGGGCACCACTACAAGGGCACCACTACAAATACAAGGGCACCACTACAAGGGCACCACTACAAATACAAGGGCACCACTACAAGGGCACCACTACAAATACAAGGGCACCACTACAAGGGCACCACTACAAATACAAGGGCGTCACTACAAGGGCACCACTACAAATACAAGGGCGCCACTACAAGGGCACCACTACAAATACAAGGGCGCCACTACAAGGGCACC